>PVJD01005760.1:0-110266 GCA_004026545.1 Mormoops blainvillei
TGGAACCATAAGGCTTCTGTTTGTGAAGGCCCAGGACTAGAGCAATGCCAACGTTTCTTTTCACTGCACATCTTTGGGCCATTGGTTTTTCCTGGTAGCAATGAAGTGTCAAAAATTTGTCCCAGGAGGCCATTGCTGCCAGTTTCTCGAGCCTGTGCCCTGAACAGCATGACCCAGGGCATTACTCTTTCAGCACCCTGCATGGGGGAGAGATCGCGCCTTCACCCAATGGGGCTTTTGAAATTGTCACTGAGATGGAGGCACCCTGCGATATTTCATAAAAAGGTAAGATATAACTGACAGCATTGAATTAATTGTCCTTTAATTAAATCCTTTTAATTGACAGCGTCCAAATTAATCTTTTTAAAAATGGATTAGCAAATGGAAGAGACAAACAGCAGTTAGGATTTGCAGCCCCAAAGCCTTGCTTTCAAGATAATACTAGGAAATCAATAGATATTGCCCATACTGTTTCTTAGGCCCCGATGAGGTTCCTATCCAAGCAGAGATTTGTGACCTCTCTCCTATTTTCAAAGACTTGGGAGAGTTGGGCAAAAAGAGGCTTGTCCATGGATAAGTACTGTCAGGAAAATTTTATCACTGTTTCTCTCTAACGAGGTGTCCTGCCTTCCTTTCTCTCATACTTGAGAAAATTGCTGGTGAAAACATCTCATTGCAGCTTTAATGTTCTCATTTGAAGTGCTGAGAGGTGAGGTTTCTCAACTCTTTTTAAAAAAAAAATTATTTATTTAGAGAGACGGGAAGGTAGGGAGAAAGGGAGGGAGAGAAACACCAAGGGAAGCATTGATTGGTTGCTTCTTGCACACGCCCCAACCAGGGACCAGGACCACTACCTAGGCATGTACCCTGGCAGGGAATAGAGCCTTCTGTTTTGTGGGATGGTGCCCAACCAACTAAGCCATGCTGGCCAGGGCAGGTTCCTCAACTCTTGAATAGAGATATTAAACTAGAAAACACACAAAAAGCTCTTATGAGAGAGTGTAAGATTTAAAGACTGAAGAACTCCTAAGCTGTAATTACTTTTATTTGTTTGCTCCTGGGACTGTTCTATCTTATATCAGTTAACTGATGTACGTGGAGTAACCTTAGCCTGCTTTATCATGCATTTCCGGAGACAGGTTCCTAAATCTACATATTCGTTGTTAAAGAAAACATTTTGAGATGGCAAATGGCCAAGTAAGAATGCTCAGCCTGTTTCTTCCTGATTGTCAGTTCTCAGGACATCATGGGGAAGCTCAAGTATCCATCCAAGACATTTAATTTCTGAAGGCACATGGCTGAATGACGTTTCCCAGGTCCTAGCAGACGAAGCAGTCTGGACTCTTGTGGGGACGGTGCAGGCAGTAGAGTCTCTTGGTCGTCATCAGAACCCGATGTCAATAAGAAAGACACCCCTGATGTATTAAGACTGAGATTTCAGGGCTACCTGATTACAGCATGTTGCAACTTAACCTGCTAATACAGACGTGAAATAGTGTGTATATAGGACATGCAGTTGGACAAAATTCAAGAGATGTAAAAGGTTCTCACAATCCCTTTTGTCGGAGGCAAACACGATTTTTAGTTTCTTATGTATCTTTTACAGGTGTTTTGTGCTAATAACAAAAACAGTAATAATTATGGTAATGGCAGCAAACTAAATGAGAACTTGCTGTAACAATTAACCCTAAAAGTTACTATTTTTCAAAGCAACAGAAAGTGGTCTAAGCCATCAGTATGTTTGTGTGTGTGTGGTGAGGGGAGTCTCTGCATTAAGGGATCTTGATGGACAGAGGCCTTGCGCTGTTCAACATGTGTCTGAGACTGACGTGACCATCAATATCTAGCTGGCGAAAGGGCAAAGAGCGGGAAAAAGCATAGCGTGTGAGAGGCTTTTGTGGGCCATGCCTGCCAATTATGGGCTAGAATCCAGTCACATTCCTGTATCTTACTGCGAAAGAGACTGGCAAACATAGCCTAGTGTATGCTGGGAAGAGAGGAAGTGTGTTTGGTGATCAGCTCGCAGTCTTTGCCTTTCTTGTGTGTTTGTTTATTTACTACTTACAACAAGAGCTTTATGACCTAGGGAATACTATTATGCCTACCTTACAGACTGATAAACCGAGAAACTGGAAAAGTTAATTTATTTGCCGAAGATCTATTAGTAAGTGGCAGAGCTTGGAAGTGCCTAGAACTGGGGCTGGGCTTAACCACCTTCCCCATCCTTTCTTTATGCAGTGTAGTGTATTATACAGACTATTTTTTTTTACCTTGTTACTCTTTTTTCCTCTTGAGGACATTTAGTCCTAGTACATATAAGGCCGTTTATTTCTTTTTAGCAGAGATATACTATCTGTATAAATGGGTCATAATTTATTTAGCTGCTGTTATTACAGTGATCGTTTTCTGTTTTCTTCTCAGTTCAAATAGTGATGAAGTGAATCACCTCGTATATTTGCACACATGTGCATGTATGTGGAGAAGAATGATTTCTAAAAGTAAAATTTCTCAGCCAAAATTGTATATGTATATTTATTTTAAATAGATTTTTCCAAATTTCCCTCCAGTGAGAGTATTTTCAATACAAAAATACAATTTAAATTGCTATGAACAAAGTATGAATGAATATATTTCTCCACACTCACACTACACAAAATTTTTCAATGTTCAAAAAATATCCTACATTAAAAGTAAAAATTCTTTTGATACTTTCAGGTTTTTTAAATTAATGCAATAGATGTTAAATGTCTCTAGATATACTTAAACATCATTTTTATACCTTTTAGCAGTGGTTCATTCTTTAACTTCTTCTTTCAGATATGTTAGATAATATCTTACTGATTTATAGAAGATCTTTATATATTAAGGAAATAAACCATTTGCCTATGATATATATTGCTTATTGTTTTTGCCAGTATTTGCTTTTATTTTTCATGGGTCAGGTGTAAAAAAAAATTCTTTTTGTATTCTGTGTTTATGAGACATTTCTTTTGTGTTTTCTGTTTTTTCTTATTTTCTTTTTTAAAAAATGTATTTTATTGAGGGTGCAATTACAGTTGTCCCATTTTCCCCCCTTTACCCCCCTCTGCCCTGCACCCCATCCCGCCATCCCCACACCTTTCAGTCCATGTCCATGGGCTACACACACCAGTTCTTTAGGCTTTCTTTTTGATTTCCCGTTTACAGTTAAATCTTTGTGACATTTGGGATTTATTCTGTTATGAGGGGTAAGACGGGAAAATTGTAGTTTTCCTTATGGCTAATCCAGTTGTCCCAGAATCACTTAATGAATACAAAATAGTGAAAAAATATTTTCCCTATGTATATAAAATGTCAATTTTTTACATATTAAATTCCATTTTGGTTTATTTCTGGATACTGCATATTATTTACATTTTATTACCACATATTTTTACTTACTTTAGATTTAAACATGTTTCAATATCTTATTGTAAATAGACTCATCATTCAGAACTTTCTTGATTATCCTTGACCTCTTGTTTTTTTATATGAGTTTTGAACATCAGCTTGAGTAGTTTGTAATAAAGAAGCCTGTTGTTATTTTTCCAGAGGTTGTATATATTTATAAATTAACATAGAATTTATTTTTCTACCCCAAAACATGCTATTTTAATTTATTGGGGGGGGGTCTTTAGTTTCTTCAGTTGCATTTTAATGCTTTCTTCTCCTAAATTTCTTTTTGAGCATCTTAGACATTTTATCTTTTTCTTTGTTTTCTTGTATATTCTTCCATTATATTTTTATTTCATTGTCATTTTTAGGTAGAAAAGCTACTTATTTTTTATATAAATTTTGTCCTCAGTTACATGACACTGATTATTATTAAGGGGCTGTGAGTATGATAGGTGAGATCACATGGGTCAGTGCCAGGTAATCAGGTTTGAATCCTGGCTCTGCTACTACTGCCTGTTATTGTAAGGATGGAAGTTAATTTATAAAAACATGCTGACAATAGTGCTTAATCAGTTTAACCATTGTTTTTAATCAGATATTGGTACAGAATTTTACTTGCTTTTGAAAAGGAATTTTGATAGTAGGGGAAAGTTTAAGAGGAGTGGGACACATTTTCTTCCTTGATTGGAAACTCTTTTTTCTTTAAAAGGCTTTATTTCTTTATTTTTAGAGAGATGGGAATTGAAGGAGAAAGAGAGGGAGAGAAACATCGATGTGGGAGAGAAACATCGATGTGTGAGAGAAACATCAGTCGGTTGATTCTCGCATGTGCCCCACTGGAGGACCAGGCCTGTAACTCAGGCATGTGCCCTGACCAGGAATTGAACCGATAACCCTTTGCTTCGTGGGACGATGCTCAACCAACTGAGCTGTGCTGGTCAGGGTGGGAAACTCTTATTTAATCTGCCAATTCCTTCTTTACTCCAAATCTCCTTTGATAAAAGAATAACTATACTGATTTCACATATGTGGAAACTACTTTTCAGAGTGGTTAAAGAAGTGTCTGGGCCAAATTTAAATCCAAACTCCTCTACTCTAAAGCTAAAGTCAAGATTTAAACATGCCCACATAGTAAAAGAAAGGCATTAGACTTATTTGCAAAATTTACTCTTATACTTCTACATTGATTGATTCACAGAATATTTCTCTGTAGCACACTGTAATATAAAATACACTTTATACTTTAATTTTATAAGAAAGTCTTAACAATGGCTTCAAAGAAAGAAAAAGAGTAAAAAGAGTACTGCCAATTTTGAGACCTCTGTATCTTTTCCTCTTTTGTATCTTTCCTTTTTGGTATTCCTGTTACTTCTCATAATTCTAGAATTAGAGTACATAATTCTATGTACTCTGTCGATGAGTATATAATTCCAGGCACTCAGTCCAGTAGTACCTGCACTGAGTTTCTACAACAGCCTATAAAATGGTCTCTCAGACTCTAATTTTGTCCTCCTTAAAGCTATTGTCTGCCCTGTCAACAGAGCGATTTAATTGCCAATCTGATCACATTTCCCCCTCAACCCAGGTTAGAATTCACTAGGCAGCCCGAAGGCTGTCCCTGGTGAACTTTCTCACTTCTCCAGCCTGGAATCTTGTTAGAATGCCCGGCAATATGAAATGCCCAGTGTTCTCCCAAGGACACAAAAGTGCCTTTTCTTCTTTGTGAATTTGACTTATTGCCCCACTGCCGCCGCCTTCCCCCATTTGCTAGTACTGTGCCTTACATAAGGGAGATTCTCAGTAGATATTTGTTCCTTAAAAGAATAAACAAATGTCCCCCCCTTTTTTGTTCAGTTATTCAGGAAAGCAGTTTGTATTGTGGAAAATCTTGAGATTAGTTAAATGTCAGTTCTGGCTTTCAGTTTTGGTTCTGTCTTGACTCATTATGGGAGCCTGAACACGTATCTGTAGGTTTGGGCACACAAGTCTCCGAGCAGATTTTGGGCCTGAGGCAGCTCAGGATGGGGGTAAAATTAGGAGAGCACAGAATAGGCAGTAAGGCTTTGCAAATATTTTAATTTAATTTTTACAGCAACCTGTGAGGTAGGAGTTAATATCCTTATAATACCAATGGAGAATGATGACACAAATAAGTATAGTGTCCAAAGGGAGAAAGGAAACTTCTGATGCATGGGGCTAGAGGAGGGAAGTGGAGAAAAGCCAAAAGTCAGACTGTGTGTCTTTATTCCTGATCTATTCCCTCACATTCAAATTTTTGAGAAGGAAACAAAGGGTAGGGGCGGGGTCAGAGAGATTTGGGGAATCCTGGAGCAAGGGGGCCTCCTTGTTTCTCAGTGCACAGCCTGGGGAAACTGCAGCCCCTTCAGTGAAGTCACTTACTCAGCATGCAGAACAGCCAGCTGCGATGGATTTGAAACATCTGTAGAAACGGTCTAGGCAGATGAGCCTGTGCTAGCACCTCTGGTTCCCATTGCGTGTTATGTTATCTAGAGAGTCTAGAAAGTTCTCGTAACACTTACAGATGTTGCACATATGCTAAGAGAACTAGAAATGGCATAGGGTCCGGACAAGGAGCCTGCAGAATGTGAGGACTGTGTGGAGTTTGTAGTATGACCTACCCGTTTCAGCAGTGGGCGGGAGGTGGAAACAGTGGGACCAGTCTCACTTTAGCAGGATGCCCAGCCAATTGGACAAGCCAGACTAGGGTATATCAATGCCAAAACGTCTTTGCCTCAAGTCTTAAGGTACTTAGAAAGTCCTTGGGGGTGAGGTCATCAACATTAGGAAGAGAAAAGATATAATTTACTGAGATTAAATCCTGAAGCAACTGAGATGATACCTGAAAAGCAGTGGCCGAAATTGGAAGAGACAGAGTTATGTTCATTGATGAGTTGAAGACAGTCATTATTTCTGTTTAGTGGGCTCAGCAGCAAGTTGAGATTCCTTGCTTTTGAAAATAATCTTTTTGCACATTTGAATTGTGGCATGTGTCATCAACGTCACTATATTTTAAATAATTCTTTCAGTCATTTTGCAACTATTATTGGTCATCTACTACATACTAGATAGTCTGCTCATAACACTTGCTCGTGTTTTCAAAACCTATTTCAAACAACTCTCCCTGTGACCCTGTGATCTTTCAGAGACTCACGTCGGCCTCCTAAAGCCCATCTTCTAGAAACCCAACCCTGCCTTTTCTTACAGCAGATATTTCTAACCCTTTATAGTTCCCCCTTTAATATTGTTTTCCTGGAGATATCAAGCAACTGATTTAACAGAACATATTGTAGACCTATGTAAGTTTGAAACTTATTAAATCACGTACACGAGTTCCCCTTGTATTAGCTCAGTTGGTGACTCCACCTCCTTTTCTGGATATCAAAGCGAACACACTGTATGGAATTCTTTTTGTACGTAACTCAAAGGTGAAAAAGGAAAAGCTTCTCCTTTAGCAAAATAAGGCTGAGGAGGTATTCCAGCGGGAGGTTATCTTTTCTGCTGTAGGACTGCTGGATTATTTTTTGGATATTCTATTTGGAGATCAGACCACTGTGGAGAGTTCAAAGCATCATGGCTGCTTAAACAGTGGGAGTACATGGAGGGGCCTAGGGGAGGGTCTCTTCTGGTCAAGGGAACGCTTGTGTGCCGTTTTCCAGGAGGCCAGGATTGTGGCCACATGCCGTAAGTAGGACGGCGACTCCTTTGCAGGAAACCTCCTAGATCTCTGCACCCCTTGCGGCCTCTCTATTGTGATAAATAACTAACCGAACATTTAAAAAGCTTCTGTGCACGTGCTTCATGGCCTAACAAGGTGGTAGATGCTTTTTTCCTCCCTCTCCCCAGCTGGCATCCAGATTCCTTCAGAGAGGAAGGCTGGATGGTGGAAAGACCTCCGTGGGACACCATCAGATCTGCGTAGATAGACAATTTTGGTTGCTGACTCTGCCACTGCTTCCTTCCACAGTAAGAGGTTTAGCGTCTAGGTAGCGCTGTGGGAAGCGGCAGAAGAGGAACAATAATAGCCTGGTTTGTGCTTCAACTCAAGAAACTGGCTTCTTCCTCCCCCATTCTCCCGTGTCTTATGGTAGCGTTTATAGTTGCTTCAGGCTTCAGAATTGTCATTTTGTCAAATTATATTTTCATATATTGTTAGAGAATACCTAACAATATATTGCCATGCTAAAGTTTCTTTTATTGTTACAGAAGTTAGGAATATAGAAAGAAAAAAAGACCAATAAAATAAAATCATTTGAAACATTTCAATTCCAACTTCTTGTTTTTCACGAGATGATGAAGCACCGAGGCTAATTCTTTTCTTCATGTCAATATAAAGTATAATTTTCCCAGGGCAGTTTTTCTATTCCTTGATGGTAGGATCTACAGTGAGTGCTGAAACCTAGTTCTGCAAAATCACTGTTGACAAGAAGTCTGAACACACAGAGGTTCATGGGAAATGCGGCACTTTCTGCTAATGGGCTGCGGCTGACCTCTGCTTAGACATCTTTTCACTGGAGGTGGCAGGTGGGTGTTTGAGAGGCTTAATCAGTCCCTTTCTGACAGAGTACGTACAACTAACCCGTACAGTTCCTGTCATCCTCCAACTGCACGGGTTTGCTGTTGCTTTTTGTTGCTTTCCCTTTCCCTCCCATTTTTTTTCCTAATATTGCTTTCAGCCTCCCCAGAAACCCCTTGGTGTGGCCCATTCCAGTGACAAACACTGCCTGCTGTCAGAGTAACCATTATACTGACTTTTTTTTAATCCTCACCCAAGGACATGATTTTCTTTTATTGATTTTAGAGAGAGAGAGAGGAAGAAAGGGAAGGAGACAGAGAGAGATGTGAAATTGAAACATCGATGGGATACCTCTCACACGCACCCTGACCAGAGATCAAACCTGCAGTCTAGGTGTGCGTTGTGACCAGAATTGAACCCACAAACTTTTGGTGCATGAAATGACGCTCCAACCAACTGAGCCACCTGGCTAGGGCTATCCTGACTTTTATAGCAACAGTGCCCATACATATATATTTTTGTACAGTTTTACCACACAAGAGTGATTCCTTATACACTGTATCTCAGTCCTTTCCATTAAAAAAATAATGTTTTTAGGTTGTTTTTTTAATTTACAGGTCTCACCCTATCTCATCCCTTTCTTTTCTTTATCACTTTCTTGTTGAAAGACCTAGACGATCTGAACTGTCGAGTTTCCTATCATCTGGATTTTGCTAATTGTATATTCTTGAATAAGTTAACATGTTCTCTCTTTCCTTTTCTGGCAACAAGATCCAGAGGGTTGATCAACCTCATGTTTAACATTTTGGCAAGAATATAGAAGGGACATATGTCTGGTTGTCTGGTTTTGTTAGTAGACGTTGGTACTCAATATAATAAATCCATTAACTCATTGAGTAATAGGTGGTTGCAAATGTTGATATTCTGTTATTTAAAAAAATTGTTTCCTGGAATGTTGATCTCATTCCTAACCCACTTTATCTCATCAATTATTTGGTTACCTAGTGGAACACTCAGGAAAGGCAGTATAAATGTTTGCATCTTTCTCTTTATTTACCATCCTTTGAAGATGATAATTTAATTTTAAATTCTTAATTAAATATTATTAATAAATGAATGTATAAGTATTTATAGATTTCAATCCATGGGAATTATTTTTCTTATCGAAGCTAAATTATCCCATCTTTGGGCAGTAGAAACCTCATAAAGTTGCCTACTGGATCCTTTTGACATGTTTCTAGTAGTCTTTGCTTATTTCCTTTGACAAGATATATCAGGGTCATGTGGTACATATCCCACCCCAGACGTGGAATCAACCATTTATCCAAGAGGCCCTGGTTCCTTTTAATAGGAAAACGTACTCAAAACCATAGTTTTATTGATAATATTTTCCTAATTTCATAGCTGTCCTTCTTTCATTGTGTTTTCAGTATTGTTCAAAAATTGGTGGCTTACTTTCTGAGATTTCCTGTGTCTATTTCCTTTCCTTACTTTCATCTGGACATTCAGTTTCCTTCATCGCTGTTTCCCTTGTTTTGTCAAATTTTGATTTAGTGCCCCCCCTTTTTTTCCAGCATGGGGGTTTGTTTCAGAAGAAAGAACTATCTACTTGGTTTCACAGTGTCTAGAATGCTTTACATCCTTCAGTTCTTAATGCGATTTCCTTGTACCCTCCCACTGTTGGATTGGACAAAATCCCTTCTAATTCTAGGTGCTGTTTTTCAACTCACTTGTCATGATTTCTAGTAAGCACATGTTGGCTGTTAATGGTGTTTTTTTATGCCCAGGATCTTCAGGCATCCTGTTTGCCTTTGCATTTTCCACACACTAGTACCACGCAGATCTTGTGATTGTTGGTGATTTGTCCCCATTTATTTTGCCATTTAGGGTTTGTGGGGATGCCTTGTCACCTTGTTATAAATGCTGTTCATGACAGCATTTGTTACTTTATGGTTATATATATAGTTACTTTATATGGCTTGAGGAAGGTTCAAAAACTATGTGACCACCATCTTCCTGGAATTTTTTTTTTCTAATGGAGTAAGAATAGGAAGAGAAATAGTCCTATTAATTTTGCTTTTTTTCTTCTAGGCATTTTAGAACATTTGCTTGAGTTCATTAGTTAATTTCATGACTTTATAACTAGTGTTTATTTGATGCATAAGCATAGTATGATTGATAATGTGCTTACTTGAAAATAGGATTTTTAAAAAATGATAAGATCGCATCAGCGACATTACTGTAAATATGTCATCCTTTAATTTCATTTTATTTTTCTACATTTATTTTCTCTCTGTCCTTCTAGATAGTGCCCTACTACATTCAGGGTGGTCTATACATCTTCCAGTGCTTTATAGCTTTCTTGGAGCCAGCTTATACAGAACTACTGATGGCCGTCTGGTGCTTCTCCCTAATTCAACCAAAGACTGTCTTTATTGAGAGAGTTAAGATGCCTTATAGAATAAAATAGTGACTTTATTTAATTATCCTTTCAGAGATAATTGAGAAAAATTCATTTGGTCTATAAATATAGACATCAATTTATTTTGCTTCCTCTCCCAGTTTAATTTTTAAGTTTAGTCATTAAATGTTTGGGACCAGTTTGGAGAATTATGGCCAAAGGAAATCTCCGAGGAAGACCGTTCCTCTTGGCCCCTGTAAATAACCGAAGACGAAGAGACTTGTTGCTTAACCATTGCCTAATATGTTCATTTGTAATGCTCTCGTGCTCAATTTTATTAGGCATTTACAAAACAAAGGCTGTTTTCCTCCTGCACTTTAATTAGTTTAATTAGAGTTTATATGTGAAGTATCGTATATCTACTGTGGAGGTTTTCTTAGGGTAGTAAGGATACTGATTTACCTCACTAAGATTGTTGGTTTACCTAATTAGTTTATGTAGTATATTTAATAATACTTCACATTAGAAAATTAAACTGACTCCAATCAAAATAGCACTGAGCAATTTGGAACACGAATATATTCTTACTTATACTCTTCCTGCTACTCAGGGCTGACTGGGCATAATATTTATATATAAAATGAAAAACAGACCAGAGCAAGATTCTAAGACGACTTGTCCCCCCTGAGAAGCTATCAAGAATAAGCAAAGCATCATGCCATGCTAACCCAGGGAACAAAATTGTAAATATAGAGAGAAGAAACAGGTTTCTGAGTTCATGTTGCTGCTATCTTAAGGGGATCAGCCTCTGTTTTTACCATATGTGTTATGTTGGAAAGGGCAGATAAGGTGGCCGAGTGGCTGGGTGGACAGCCCCTGAGAGATTACCCAGGAAACTTAGTTAAAACACATATTGGAGTAGCTTCACAAGTGAAAATAAATCTACATCTTGTGGTTATCTTCCTGAGAGTACTTGTTAGTCACTGCATAGTTCATCTGAATGGCACACCAGCATATTTCCCATTCAAATCACAAAATGCAAAATGGAAAATGCCATAGGTCATGCACTCCAGCACAGTACCTTCAGTTTTCTAAACCCATTGTAAAAATAGAATCTGTACATGGTAGCCAGGAACTGTATTGGCCTTTTAGAAATCACATTTTTCAAGTGTAGTTGAGTTTCATCTGAAGTGACTCCTGTTATTTCAGACCAACTTTTAATTGATATGCTTGGTCTATTTTCTCATTTGTTCCAATCACCACTATTGATCAAAGGTTAAATTGGACCAAGTTGCAATGCACAGCGTATTGTCTGTTCTGTTAACACAAATTTTCCTCTTCCAGTCTTAGTGTCCTTAATTATACTTAAGCAAGTTACTGTTAAATTCCTATCAAGTTAAAGTTCATATGTAGATTTTTTTACTGTTGTGAATTTCAGAGAGAGAAGTACTTTGCAAGGACAGACATATAACTCAGGCGAATGGTGGAAACTATTGCAGAGGCAGTTAGTGATGTGTGTTGTATGGGGAAGTAAGAAATTTCCCGTATCCTTTCTTTCTGTCCGAAATGATGAGATGTTGCATGACATATGAAGAAGGATAAATGATTATAACTTTTAATCTGTCTCTAGAAAATTTTAAATCTTAGTCATCCTTACCATTTATCACAACAAATTATTTTACCCCCAGTTGCCACTCTTACCAATTACTTTGTTTTTAATTTTGTTCAGTAGCAGAGGCAGCTGCATAGTACATTTTGTTTTTACTGTGGAAAATAATTTTCATTAAATGTAGACTAAATTAGTTATAACTTCCTCTTGGAAGATTATGACCTAGTACTCTCCTCAGGTTTTTTTGTTTTTGTTTTTTGGAATAGTTTGGGCAGTAATTATTTCTAACTAGTGCAGTCTTTTGGACTGATGACCACTTGAAAGAATTCAAAATGTTTCATTAGATCTATGCAGTCCTATTGGAATTGCCAGTAAAAAGATGAGGGACAGAGGCAGAAGTTGATGTAATTTTAAAACCTTTAAAAAATACCTTTGTGAAACTTTAAAGTCAATGTCTAGAACTACAAGTTTCTGCTGACATTATGATCAGACTTTCTTTGGAAGAAAATGATTAAGATCATGTTTGGGTCACACATCTCTCCTATGAAGGAGATCTATGACTGTATTAAAGACAGCTTAAAGGCAATATTAAAGACCCACTTCACTGATCTTAACTGGAAATGCTATGAAAATCATATATTCTACTTCTGGAGATAAAAGTTGATTTCTGTTACTGATTCCCAGTTTTCTATATACCTGAAGTAGTATAGTCTCATGGAACAGGAAAATTGTGTTATCATTTGGTGGCTTTTGGATGATGTCAAAAATAATATTTTTTCAAAATTACATAGCAAATAACAGAAATTAATAGTCTTCAGTCATCTTGAATCTTTTCATGGTTTCTTGTTCAACATGTGTCTCAAAGGTAACTTGTGGTAACCTGAGATTGACAGCACTAGGCAGCAGCTAGACAGTCCTGGTCTCAAGTTACCTAAGGCCTCATGTCTCTGATTGGGAACCGTGTGTGACAGATACATGGGACTGTCAAACAAAATATTTGTGTGCCCCCTGTGCCCCTCACCTTACATGTTCTAGAGCTGTCGTTGAGAAGATGCTGCACAGCTGGAGACCACATTTTCCAGGATCCCTTGTAATTAGATGCAGCCATTGATTGAGTTTTAGCAAATGGAAAGTGATTGGAAGTGACACATACTGCTTTCAAGTCTAACTGAAAAACCTCTTGTCATACTCTTTTTCCAGGCTTTTTCCCTGCAGCTAGTTGGGAGGGTGATGATCCCCCAAATAAATGTACAAGCTCTGTGGTGGGTAAAGATGGTAGAATTTATGTAATCCTGGACTTTTATGGCCTCGTGCATGGAAGGGCTATTCCTTTTGTTCTGCTCAGTATTACTAGATGAGCAAGAAAGATATTGTAATTATGTTGGATCTATGAAGTTTTTGGTGTTGTTACAGCAGTCAGGGTTTCTCTAACTAATAAAATTTTGTCAATCTACCCAAGCACATTGCCCAAACCTAATAACTGAACTAAAGACAGGGAGAAGGTTGGCAGAGAGGAAGAAAGAGGTTATTTGGTGTCTTAAGTTTGTCGAAATACAGCATGGAAGGAAAATTTGTTTAATCCACTTCAATTCCAAGCTAAAAAGGCTACTTAGTCTTAGACTTTGGGGCCAGCGTAGGATTCAAACATGCTTACTCATTCAACACATGCCTACTATGAGTAGACGCTGTACCGGGCATTAGGGTTAACTCAGTTAAAAAAAGACCAATAAATTTCAGGCTGTCTCCAACCTCTTCTGCCTCTACTCATTAATTCTTGTTTTGTGTTGGTTATTGAGGAAAATCATCCTAACATCTGCAGTCACAGGTGTCATATAAGTCAGTAAAATCCCACTGTTGTTTGCTCTTATAATTATAGTTCTTTATGAATATTAAGTGGTTTTAGTTAGGGTCCCCTCTGAAGGGGAAGGGAGTACTTTACCTGGATTTCTTTGGTCCTTCTTCCTAGCTCTAGCTTGGTTCTGACATTAGAATAAGTGCAGATATGCATGAGGTCATGAAATAACTGCTGTTAAAGTGTTCTGTGTCCAGTATTTAAAAGGAATTCCTTTTCATTATGTGATAAAATATCCAGATTACCGTGAGAATTGGGGCTTCTACTGTCATTTGAAAGAATATTGAAAGAATTCCATCATGCTAAATTACCTGACAAGTTGTGTTTTTTTATGTGTTGTATTGACATTAGAGTATTTGTTTTGCTTTAGTGGGTACTTAATTATTTGTTTCTTCTTGACAGTGTGCTAGAATTAATTCATGGCATTATGAAGCTGTGTAAAGGATTCACTTGAGAGAAAAGGCTGGATCTTGTAACCCTGGTGCATCATCTGAATTTTAGCCAACAGTTTAAATATATTAAATTAGGGCTATGAATTAGTTTTAAAAGGAGAGAAATTATATCTCTTTCATCCTAAATGAGATTTCAAGGATGCAAGATGACAGGACATACCTGTGGGAAATGGAGGTGTTTAACAGAATCCAGTTTATGACAAGCTCATGTGCACATGGCCCTCGGAGCATGGCACCACTCAAGGCACATTTCCTACTTATCAGTAATTAAAATTTATTTTCTACAAAAATAACACTAAAGTTCCCACCAAAGGTCATTTATTGGAAAAACTCAAGAGACACAGAATGAGTTGATCCAAAAGTTTTGCAGATCCTTAGTGTGTTACATTTCCATTAGAAGTAGCCTATAGGATAGGTATGAAATAATACATCTATATAATCATAGTAATATATTAATAATTATAAGATCTTTAGCAAGTAAAAAAATCCCAGAAAGTTAAATGTTAAGGTCATTTATTTAGTGCTGAAATGCCAAATTTTTTGTTTTTCTTCTGTCTGGAAGGTAATTGAGAATCTCAGAAAGGTAAAATAATTTCCTTTAGATGTTTAGGAGAGTGTTTTTTTCTCTGAAGAAAATGAAGTGCTACATACAGGGAAAGTTTACTTCCACTTCCAGAGATATGATCCTTTACTGAGTAAGCAATATTTTCTAATAAAAATGATACTGATGGGTCAGATTTCATGGTCAGAAATTTGAAAGCCTAAGGAACAACCCATTCTTCCATATAATTGTGTTAGCAATTTTGAAAGGCAATGGTAGTCTTTCTAATTTATTTTTATTTTTATGTTTTTTTATATTTATTTTTGTTTTTAAATTATGTTCTATTGATTATGGTGTTACAGTTTTCCCAATTTTTTCCCTTTTGCTCTCCCTCAAACAATCATTCCCCACCCCCTCAGGCAATCCCTACCCTGTTGTCCGTATCCATGGGTCATGCATATATTTACACCTGCATAACTGTTCTGTAACTGCCAATTTATACTTCTTAATCCCTTCACCTTTTTTGCTCATCTTCTGACCCCCTTCCATCTGGCAACCGTCGAATGTTTTCTGTGATTCTGTTTCCGTTCTGCTTGTTTGTTTATTTTGTGTTTTTGATTCAATTGTTGATAGATATGTATTTGTTACCATTTTATTGTTCATATTTTTGATCATCTTCTTCAAGAAGACCTTTTCATTTCATGTAATGCTGGTTTGGTGGTGATGAACTCCTTTAGCTTTTTCTTGTCTGGGAAGGTCTTTATCTGCCCTTCCATTCTGAATGATGGCTTTGCTTGGTAGAGTAATCTTGGTTGTAGGTGCCTACTTTTCATCACTTTGAATATTTTTTGCCAATCTCTTCTAACCTGCAGAGTTTCTTTTTTTAAATTATATTTATTTGATTACGGTATTACAGTTCTTCCAATTTTTCCCCCTTTGCCCCCTCCACCCAGCACCCCCCACCCCCTCAGGCAGTCCCCACACCATTGTTCATGTACATAGGTCATGTGTATACGTTCTTTGGTTTGAGAAATCAGCTGACAGTCTAATGGGGATTCCCTTGTAGGTAACTACTTTTCTCTTGCTGCTTTTAAGATTCTCTCTGTGTCTTTAGTCTCTGGCATTTTAATTGTGATAGTTTTGGGGTGGGCCTCTTTGGGTTTATCTTGTTTGAGACTCTCTGTGCTTCCTGCACTTGTATGTCTATTTCCTTCTTCAAGTTCAGGAAGTTTTCTGCATTATTTTTTCAAATAACTTTTCAATTTCTTGCTCTCCTCCTTCTAGCACCCCCATGATGCAAATGTTGGTATGCCTGAAGTTGTCCTGGAGGCTCCTTATACTGTCCTCATTTTTTTGGATTCTTTTTCTTTGCATTGTTATGATTGGTTGTTTTCTGCATCCATATTTTCCAAATCACTGATTCAGTTCTCGGCTTTATCCACTCTACTGTTGATTCCCTGTGAATTGTTCATCATTTCAGTTGGTGTGTCCTTCATTTCTAACTGGTTCTTTATTATGGTGTCCATGACCTTTTTTTGTTGTTGAAGTTCTCTCCAAGTTCATCTGCTCTTCTACATTCATTGAGCATCCTTATAATCATTGTTTTGAACTCTGCATCTAGTAACTGGCTTGTCTCCATTTTGTTTAGTTCTTTTTCTAGAATTTAGTTCCATTCTTTCATTTGGGCCATGTTTCTTTGTCTCCTCATTTTGGCAGCCTCTTTGTGTTTGTTTCTGTGTATTGGGTAGAGCTGCTACATCTCCCAAGCTTGGTAGAGTGGCTTAATGTAGTAGGTGTCCTATAGAGTCCAGTGGCACAGCATCCCCTTTTACCCAAGCTGAGCACTGGAGGTATGCCCACTGTGTGGGCTGTGTACATCCTACTGTTGTAGTTCAGCCTTGATGGCCATTGGCATGTTCAGAGTCAGCCACCACCAGTATTCTGCCTGGGGTCACACAGCATAAGCTACAAAGCAATCTGCAGATGGCTGCTGCTTATGCTGGGCTTGGAGTACCCACAAAACACCAAGCTGTGAACCAAAACTGGCTGCTGCTAGTGCCAGGCCAGGGACAACTTGATGAGAGGTACGGGGACTCGCTGAAGCCAGATGCTACTTGTTTGAGAGAATCTAGGAAAATCTAAAGCAGGTTCCAAGACAAACCATTCATATGGAAAAGCCACTGGAAACAGCTTGGGTTGGCCTGAAAGTTGGGTGGGGCAGTAACTCAGGGAATCAGCAGGGTGGGGCAGACACCCTGTGAGCTAGGTTAGTAGAGTCTTCAGATATGGCGCCTGCCTGCCCGCTTTGTGGGTCTGCGTGGGGATGGCTCGGAAAAGGACCAGTGGCCTTTGCCAGCACTTCTGTCTGGTAGAAAGCTGCCCCCCAGCTCTTGCCCTGATGCTGGGCAAATCATTTCCTCCCGGTAGTCCCTGATGCCTTTCAATCTACTTTCCCCACACTGGAGCTTCAAGTGAGTGAGTCTGAGTAAGACTGTGTGTGGGCCATTTAAGAGGAACTTTCAGGGATTGCAGCAGTTTCTGTCTTCCAAAGCCTCAATCCCCACTTGTTTTTATGGCCAGAAGCTATGGCAACTTCTTTTCCTGGCACTGGAACTCTAGGCGTGGTGGGGTTTGGCGGGGGGCCTGTTGTGGGGCTAAACCCTTTGCTCCTGTGGTATCTCTCCCATTTTTATCTGCCACACATGGGTGTGGGACCAGCCTGTTCCGAGTCTCCCCGCCTTCTATCAGTCTCCGTATAGTTTACTCTTTAATTCTGTAGTTGTAGGTCTTCAGCTCTATTTCTGATTGTTCTGAATAATGGTTGTTCCATAGTGTGTTGCCACTTTTCAAGGCTGGCTGGGTTCATGGGATCGGGCAGATGGAAGAATATTCATGGAGCCGTGGGGATGTCTGATCTGCCTTTATTCAGGGGTGGGTGAGCCATGAACTCTGCCAGCTGCGTGTCCCTGCATACCACACTGAATGTCACCTGCTCTCTCTTGTGTCCTAGCAGGGAGCCCCTACCCCCTTAAATACTGAAGACAGACAAAGCCGGCAGGGAGCCAAAACAGGTTGAGATTCTGCGCATGTGAGCCCACTCAAGGCTACGGGAGTACTTGCTGGGCCCAGTCTCATGGCTAGGAGAACACCACTTATCTTAGTTCCCCAGACACCTGGGTGAGGAAGCCAGCCTGCCTCCATTTACTCTATGTATAGTTTAGTTGTAATTTTGAGGTGGTTGTGTGAGGAGGCAAGCTGTGTTTACCTATGCCACTATCTTGTCTGGAAATCCCTAATTTATTTTTTAATGAACTCCTAAAATGCATTTAAATGTGATTCTGTGATGTTACTTAGCTTTACTAGGGATCTCAGTAGAGTCTGGTTTGTGGGAAAATACCATATGACTGTCATCCTGTGATTTTCTGAAGTGGGTATTCGGGAGACAGTTATAGAAAGGAAAGAAAAGGAAAGATACTCCTACATTCCCATGGGGCCTGAGTGTTTTTATCCCATTGTAACAGCAACAGAAACAAGCTGGTGGTAGGTCAGGAAAAATAATGGGAAAGATGTTACAAATTGAAGCCAAACTTCAGCCTTTTCTTTGCGCCCTGTTAGTGGTGCTAGCATTCCATATATTTTATGGTGGTAATATTTGTCATAGCAATAATCATATGTGAAACTTGACCTAAGATTCCTCACATGGGCTCCATTTTCCCCGCTTGTTCATTTTGTCAAGTGAGTTTGGACAAAATATTGACAGTATCTAAACCTAGCTCCTGCTGTGTTTGGAGGAAATGTTTTTTTATATTAGTTCTGTAATTTTATATATTATATATATTTCTCAGTGGTACATTTTAGATGAAAAACAAGTTTGTTCTAGTATTATGTGCAAATTAGTGAATAGTATATTAGTAAGTGAAATAAGTAATTCTTTTTGATAAATTTTGAGGAAAAAAATAGACATTCTCTCCCTTTCAGGTATTGTAAGAAGCAAAATAAGTAAGTTTGGTATAAAAATAACTGAGTCACTTCTTACACTATTCTACCTGACATTTGCTATAGGACTATTCTCAGGATTGTTAATATACTAGAATAAATTATGTGCCCCTTTTGCGTATACTGAATCCTTTTGCATTTGAGAAAAAATAAGAATGTACTATCTTTCTTCTAAAAATAGTAAGTTGTATAGTATAACCTTTTACATGAATAAGAAATAACCTATAATAAGGACTCTACTACTATTTGGGGATTAGATTATAGAAAATTTTTGGTTACAGAATTTTACAGAATATTATTAAACCATGGCAAAGGAGCTTGCTTAACTTACAAGTTTGGAAATGGGGTGGGCATGTGAGTATGTAATATTTCTTTTATTGCATTTACCGTTCTCTAGTATTGATGTACTGTTTATGGATTATTCTCTTAGGAGCTGTATAAACAGTTGGACAGTGACAAATATATAAGAAATAATAAGGTGAAGATTTTGACTTACATAATTCTTATATCAAAAATGCTTGTTGGCAAAAGGGAGAAGTTTTATTGTAAGAGGAAAGCTTTATTAAAAGAAAATAGAAATCCGCAACAGGCAAATTATTATAGTATCTTAAAAACCCATAGCAGCTCTGTTTCTAATATGCACCATTGAATTTTTTCCAGTGATATGCTCTGTGTTGGACAAACTTTTCATATTGGAGATCTCATGATTTACCTTCTAATGTGACCTCTCATTTTCTCCTGGTGATTTATCCTTTTTGCCCTTTTTCCTCTCTATAATTGAACATCAACTCTTAGTGGCAGCAAGTACACAGAGATAAAATAATCATTTCTTGTTTGAATTATCTTTCCAAGATGTATATTGGATCATGTGATTCTTTGGTTTATAAGCACTCAGAGGTTTCCTTGTCCTAAGTTTGAATTCCCAAAGCTTTGCTCTGAGTTTGCCATCCTCCTGCTAATCCGTGAAATGATCCGCGTTGCTTATGGAATAGAATTTGAGTAGGAAATGCATCTTGGAGCCAAGTTAAAGAGGCCCTGTTGCGAAACCAAAAATTTTATTTCACCCAACATTTATTCACAAAAACTCCAGCCAAAGTAAATACATTGTCGTTTTTCTCAAATTTTGGACCTTTCCTGCTTTTATGATTTTGTTCCTGGTATTCTGTTCCAGTGGATTTCCTAGGTAAAAGAGACCTTTACATATT
Source organism: Mormoops blainvillei (assembly GCA_004026545.1). NCBI lineage: Eukaryota > Metazoa > Chordata > Mammalia > Chiroptera > Mormoopidae > Mormoops > Mormoops blainvillei. The sequence goes on from PVJD01005760.1 coordinate 20,005, forward strand.
TGAATTCATTAGATATTGTTAAATTATTCTTCAAAGTGATTCTACAATTAATTCTTAATAATATCGTATGAGAGTTCCTGTTACTCCATAATACTCTCAACACTTGGTGAAATTAGGTGTGTGTGAGATGTTAACTTAGTTTTCTTATGCATTTCCTTGATTTCTTATGAGTTTGAACATTTTTTCATATGCTTATGGGTCACTTGAGCTTTCTCTTTCATGACTACCTTTTAATATCATGCTCATGTTTGTCTGTTGGCTTGCTTGTTCCGGATATTGATGTCTTCTAGGTTAAACTAGTTATAGATACCATCCTTTAGTCTAAAGCTCGCCTCTCTTGACACTTTTTCCTTTTAATATTTCCATTTGTCATGCAAAAGTTCCTAATTTGAATGCAGTCTACTTCATTAATTTTTTCCTTTATGATTCATTTTTTGGTGTTTTAAGAAACAGTATTCTATTTTTTTCCCTCTAAATGTTCTAAGGTTTTACTGTTCATATTTAAGCCTTTAAACTCCTTGGAAATTTTTTGTTTGTTTATGAGATGAGACAGAGTTTTCCCCCATGACTACACCATTGTCTGAGCATCATTTATTGAATTGCCCATGTTTTTTATTTTGCCGATCTGCAATAATACTTCTTTCTTATGCCAAGTTACCAGCTGTGCATAGGTCTGTTTGGGCTCTCTGCTTCCTTTGGTTTACTCACTTACTTCTGTTTCTGTGTTGTACTTTCCTAAGTAACATAGTTGATAATAAGACTTCCTATATGGCAGAGTGACTCTCTTCTCTTCAAATTATTTTTTCCTGTTTAGTACAGATTTTAGAAACAACATGCAAGATCCAAATCAAGATAAACCCATGGGGATTGTGTTTGTATTAATTAAATTTATAGACTTTCTCTTTTCAAACTGCAGAAAAATATGGGCCTGATTGCACTTTATTTCCCACTTACCCTCCCAGGAATAACTTTACATCTGTGTTCAAAGAGTCTCATAACCACTTTTTGGAGGCAAGCCGCCTTCAGGACACCAGAAGAGATCCGCTCCGTTAGAATGCCTGGTGGGGGCTTTTTATCATTTCCTCTAACTAGCTTATGAGATCAAATGAAGGCTGGGGAAAAGAACGAGTCAGCACAAATCAGTGCAGGCAGGAGAGAGGTAATGTTGAGATTTCATCTGCATTATTTGAAAACCTCCTTGCTTCTTATTTTCCACCCTATAACATCCTTTACCATAGACGTAAAGAGGGAAGGAGGGTAAAGTGAAATGGGATGTAACTTTAAAATGGAAAGGAGTGAGGTGTGAAACTGATTCATGGAGGATTTTATTAAATATAATTTGAAAGATTGTCTAATATAATCTACTCATTTTGTAGATAAGTAAAATGGTGGTCCAGAGAGTTTAAGTAGCTTGTTTAAAGTGGCCTAATTCATGGAAGAGCCAGGATCGTCAGATTATCTGGTTCACTGTCCAATGCTCTTCAGATTTAAACATTTAAAAGGCTAAAAAAAGTAGCTATTATACTATTTTGTATTTTAATTAGAAGAGTCTCTGCTCATTAACTAAACACCATTTTTATTTGTTTTGCCGTTATTTCTTTTTTCAGTTTTATTGAGAAATAATTAACATGCATCACTGTATAAAATTAGGGCATATAGCATGATGGTTTGATTTACAAATATTATGAAATTATTACCACAATAGGTTCTACTAAAATCCTTCTTCTCATATACATACAATAAAAAGAAAAGAAAAAAGTGAATAACTTTTTCCTTGTGATGAGAACTCATAGGATTTATGCCAAACTTTCCTATATATCATACTGCTATAGTTACCATATTGTACATTATATACCTAATATTTATTATCTTATAACTAGAAGTTTGTACCTTTTAACAACTTTCCTCCATTTTCTCCTCCTCTCACCCTCTGCCTCTGGTAACCACAGGTCTGATTTGCTTTCTATGTGTTTTTACCATTATTTCTAATGCCTTCATTTTACTGAATTTTGAATCTCTCACAGTGCAAAACTCTGCTCTGATAGCTGGCTGGCTATCTGTCTGTCTGTCTGTCTGTCATCCTTCTCGTCTGTTGTTGCATGAATAATGCAAGAACAATTATTGTTTTGTGTGTGCAGATGTATAGAAATAATACTCTTTTCCCAACTGTCCTTAAATCTGTAACTGTTAAGAAAGTAATCACAGTCATTTTTATTTATTAAATATAGTGGTATAATGCGTTTTTCATAAGTGTTTTAGTAAATGATCACTTCTACCTACTTTTCTGTTCCTGGTTAAAAAAATCTGAAAAATATCTTTTCTTTTAAATTTACTGTTATTATTCAGACATTTTTCAGCATGCAGAAAAATCATTTTATATCTTTATTTCAAATGATAGCATATTTTATTTAAATGTGATTTAAAAATTATGTTAAGGTAAAATGGAATTATAACTGGAAATTGTTTGGTCTAGGAAGGTTGAATAAGATGGGAGTTTGGGGGAACGTGCTAAGTAAAAGAAACAAAATAGCAAAGGAAGCTGCACGCTTGAGGATCAAAGTTTGACACAGAGACCAAGATTGTTCTTTTAGGGGAGAATCTTGGATAAGATTCCTTTTAAACCAGTTTTTAAAGTATGTGGCAGATCCATAGCTTCTCCAGCTTTACGTATTAATACAACAAGTTTCATTGTCTAAGGTTTCTCTTTTTCCCAGGCTCTGAAACCTGCACTGGGGAGGGGGCCAGACACCTTTGCTCCTCCTCTCTTTGTTATTCTTGCACCTGCAGGGTCAGAGAGAAGGAGTGGGAACTGGAGGAAAAGGACAAAGGTTATTCAGCTGGTAATGACATGATCTGTTATAGGTGTCCTCTGTGGATGAGGTCCCAGAGCTGATTCTTCTCTTCTGGGCCACTTCTGGGCTCTAGGGTGATATCTTAGGGAACTTATACTACATTGTTGCCTGATTCACTTTCTTTAAACCTTATTTTTTTGCCATGAATCCTACCTGACCCTGCACACGGCAGGCAGGTTTGTCAAAATAATTAAAAATGACTCATTCCTGTCCACCCTCTGTAGCACTTATTTAGCTCATGCGGTAAATTTGACCCCCCACATTTCACTAAATTGTGGAACCAAAAACCCATTTTCAGTGCCTCCTTCTCTCTCTTCACTCTGCCTAAGTTACTTGCTCACTTTGGACTATTTCTAGTCCCAGCTCTTGTGCCTTTCAAATGTTAGGGCCATGCGTCAAACTCTTAAATGATTCTCTTAGGGTAACCATTTGATTTGAGATAGCAGTGAGAGTGGGAGAAGGTCCCCAGCACACAGTACTTACACAGCTGATCATGAGGTGTCCTTGATTCAACAGTCTTTGCTCATCCATCTCCTGATGGCCTTCAAATTTTTATATATATATATATATGAATATATATATACACACATATACATATATATACATATACATATATATATATATATATATGTAAGATGGCAGTGGAGTAGGAGGATCTATCTTGTTCCGCCTCCTAGAACCAAACTAGGAATATAAAGAAGGAAGCAGCTACCCAAAATAAAGAACTGAAGATCACCTGAAGAGGAGACTCTTAACTAAGGATGGGCGAGAATGCCTTAACCTTAAGACCAGCAGGAGGGGCAGGGACACAGAAGGGGCTAGCGCTGCTCCCACAGGCAGCAGGCTGAGTGTACAGCATGGCTGTGGGAGCTGCCCCCTAGGAGGAGGGAAGCCTGGACCCCGAACCAGGCTCCCGAGCACAGGGCACCCGTGCTGGGATCAGCTGCGCATGTAGCTTCCAGCAGTGAAAGACTCTGAGGTTATTGTCTGCCTGGGAGAGAGAGCCCGCTGGAGACAAAGCCATTATTTTTTTACAGTTTCTTTTCTAAGGGGCTAAAGCACAAGTTTCTCATTAGCAGTCACTCACCTTGGGCTCCAGTGAAGGGAGGGAAGCACTGACTGGAGTCGCCCGAGGAGAGTTGGGAGTGGGAGGCCTTGGGGAAGGATGTGGGGGAACGGCTGCTGGGTTCCCTGTGCTGGGAAATACCAACCATTTTTCTAGAGAAGAGCAAGCCTCTCCCAGGGGAAAAACAATTATCCTACCCTCTGAAACCTGCTCACCCCACCCTGCATCTTTTTTTTTTCTTTTTCATCTTAACCCCTGCTGAGGAGAGAGTAAGATAGGCAGATTTGGGGTATCAGAGACTGGCTGTAGGGTATGGCTTTTCTGTACACTTTCCAGGGAAGTGGACTGGCACTTCCCCCTCATGGGAGAACCGTAGAAACACCCTCCTGGTTTTCAGGAGAGCCGAACTCTGGGCTCTGGAAGCACACCTGCTTTCCTGCTAGGGGCTTCACTCTGCTGAGTTCAGGGATGCAGTCCAGGACAGACTCAGACATGTGGCACCGGGACAGGGGAACACACCTACCATCTTCCCTGAAGTGTGAATGGCACCTTCCATGGGAGATAAGGGGTCCCATCCTCACAATCCCAAGGATCACTTGTGGCTTTGAACAGGCTACTGAGGGCCAGATGTGGACAGCATCTGTTATTGGTTTACACCAGCTTTAGACATCAGAACTATAGCCAAAGGGAGAGCCCAGCAGGAAAGCTCTAAACTCACTGAGATGAATTCCACTTCATGCTTTTTCATTACTTTCATTATTTTTTCTTTTGCATAGCCTTATTATTTTTCTTTTACTTTTACTTTTTTTCTCTATTTTTATCACACCTCTTATTTTACTCTTCCCTTTTCTTACTCCGTTTGTTCTTTTATTTTTTAAATTCTTTTCACTCCTTTTTTGGCAATTTCCTCTTTCTATTCTGTACTCTTATTATTTCTCTTCCTTCTCCCCTCATAATCATTTTTCTTTCCTTTGGTCTTCTTGTATTCTCTTTTTTTCCCTTTACTATTCTATTTCTCTTTCCACTTTTACTATTCTTTGCTCTTTTGTCATTGATTTTGCTGTTGAAGGGATTTTTTTTCTCTTGTTTTGGTTCTGTTTTTTTGTGTTGTTTTGCTTTGTTCTGTCAGCACCTGTACAACAGCATGCAAGATGCAGAGGGGGTTGAGCCTCTTATTCAGGCAGCTGGAGGGAAGATCCCACCAATGAATGGGCCAACAACAATCAAGACCAAAATACAATGGGAGAGCCCACATAACCCACACAAGGGACATTTCTAGAGCATCTAGCTCAGGAGATCAAGGAGACTGCACCACTGAACCCCACAAGACTCCTACTATGTAAATCTACCCCACAAAGGCAAAGTCAAAGCAGATTAATTGAATACAGGGAAACAAACAAAAAGAGTCAGCTAAAATGGGAAGACATGGGACCCAAAAACAAAAGAAAAGGAGGAATCCCCAGAAAAAGTGCTAAGTGAAGTTGAGGCAAGCTATTTATCAGACATAGGGTTCAAAGTAATGGTTATAAGGATGCTGAAGGAACTCAATGAGAACCACAAGGAACCTAGAGGGAACTACATCAGAGTGAAAAGGGACATAGAAACCTTGAATAAGAACCAGTTGGAAACAAAGAATGCAATATCTGAAATAAAGAATACAGTAGAAGGAATTAAAAACAGAGGATAAAATCAGCAATTTGGGAGACCAGGTAGAAAAAACACCCAATCAGAGCAACAAAAAGAAAAAAGAAAAAAAAAATTGGTTTAAGGAAACCGTGGGACAACATGAAACATAACAATATCTGTTTCGTAGGGATATCAGAAGGATAGGAAAGGGAGCAAAGGATAGAAAAGCTGTTTAAAGAATTAATGACAGAAAACTTCTCTAACCTGAAGGAAAAAGTCACATAAGTTGAGGGAGTATAGAGAGTCCTAATCAAGATGAACCCAAAGAAACTCACACCAGTACACGTCATAATTAAAATGGCAAAGTGTAAAGACAGAGAGAATCTTAAAGGCAGCAAGGCAGAAACAGTCAGTTACCTATAAGGGAGTTTCAATACAACTGTCAGCTGATTTACAGCAGAAACACTTCTGGCCAGTAAGGGTTGGCATGAAGTAGTCAAAGTAATTAAATCAGAGATCCGCAACCAAGACTACTTTATCCAGCAAAGCTATTATTTAAAATCAAAGGGGAAATAGTTTATCAGATAAAAATAAGCTAAAGGATTTCATTAACACCAAACCTGCATTGCAAGAGATGTTAAAGGGGCTGCTTTGAGAAGAAGAAGAAACAGGGAAAGAGAGAGAGAGGAACATATGTATAAAGGAATAAAATGGCAACAGACAAGTACCTATCAATAACCTTAAATGTAAATGGATTAAATGCTCCAGTTAGAAGATATAACATAGCTGAATGGATAAGAAAACGACCTACATCAGAACAAAAGCTTTACATAGGCTAAAAATGAAGAAATGGAAAAAAAAAATCCATGCAAATGGAGATAGAAAAAAAGCTGGGGTAGCAATACTTACATATGACAAAAGAGACTTCAAAACAAAGGCCATAACAAGAAACCAAGAAGGTCATTATGTAATACTGAAGGGATGAATCCAACAGGAGTATATAACCCTTATAAACATGTATGAACTCAATATAGGAGCACCTCAATATATAACAATAATTTTAGTGGACTTTTAGGAAGAGGTCAACAGCAATAAAGTCATTTTAGGGGATTTTAACAACCCACTGTCATGAATGGATAGATCTTCTAGACCAAAAATCAACAGTGAAACAGCAACCTTAAACAACACACTAGATAGAATGGATTTAATTGATATTTACAGAACATTTATCTCAAAGAATCAAAATACACATTCTTCTAGGGTGCACATGGTCATTCTCAAAGATAGACCATATGGAAAGACACAAAATAAGTCATAACAAATTCAAGAAAATTGAAATCATATCAAGCACTTTCTTGGATCGCAGTGGCATGAAACTAAATATTAACCTCAATTAAAAAAACTAAAAAAAATTCAAATACATGGAGGCTAAACAGCATTTTATTAAGTAATGAATGGCTCATCAATGACATCAAGGAAGAAATCAAAAAGTACCTGATAAGAAATAAAAATGAACACACAATAAACCAAAACCAATGGACACAGCAAAAGCAGTCCTGAGAGGGAAGCTTATAACAGGCCTACCTCAAGAAGATAGAAAAATCTTAAGTAAACAGCCTACCGCTACACCGGAAAGAACTAAAAGAATCACACACACACACACACACACACACACACACACACACACAGAAACAAAGCCCAGAGTGAGTATAAGAAAGGAAATAATCAACATCAGAGTGGAAATAAATGACATAGAGGCTAAATAAAATTCAAAAGATCAATGAATCCAGGAACTACTTCTTTGAAAACATAAACAAAATTGACAGACTTTTAATCAGACTCATCAAGAAAAAGAGAGGACCCACATCAATAAAATTAGAAATGAAAGAGAAGTAACAACTAATATCAGAACTACAAATGACTGTAAGAAAATGCCATGAATAACTATATGCCACGAAACTGGGCAACCTGGATGAAATGGGTACATTTCTAGAAACATACAAAACAGGAAGAAGCAGAAAACCTGAATAGACTGATAACAGCCAATGAAGCAGTAATCAAAACAAATTTGATGCAGATTCATTGCTGTAATCACTCTGTCATTTTGAATGCTATGGCCACACAGTACACCTGCTCACTCAATGGTGTCTACTGTCCCCACTGACTAGTACATTGAAGTTGTCATTGTTCATGCATGTGCATTCCAGTCCACTCCCCTTGGCTGCCGGGTTATATCAATTTTGCACAAACCATTCTTGTTATATTAACAATGGTTGGACTTTTTCCCAATAGACTTCATAGTACTGGAAGTTCTAGCCACAGTGATCAGAAAAGAAGAAGAAATAAAAGGCATCCAAATTGGAAATGAGGAAGTAAAACTGTCGTTATTCACAGATGACTTGATAATTGTAGATGGAAAACCCTGTAGGCTCCACCAATAAAACTACTAGGCCTGATAAATGAATTTGGCAAAGTATCAGGCTACAAAATCAATATTCAGAAGTCATTGGCGTTTTTATATACCAACAATGAACTATCAGAAATAGAAACTAAGAAGACAATCCCATTTTCTATTACAATAACAACAACAACAACAACAACAAATGAGGTACCTAGGAATAAATTTAACCAAGGATGTAAAAGAACTGTACTCAGAAAACTATATAACACTGAAGAAAGAAACTGAGGAAGATACAAGTAAGTGGAAGCATACACTGTGTTAATGGATTGGAAGAATTAACATCATTAAAATGCCTGTACTACCCAAAGCAATCTATAGATTCAACAGAAATCCTGTTCAGATATCAATGGCATATTTCACAGATCTAGAACAAACATGCCAAAACTTTATTGAATAGCCTCAGCAATCTTGAGAAAGAAGAATACTGTTGGAGGAATCACAATACCTGATATCATAACAGTAAAACATAAGGCCACTGTAATCAAAACAGTCAGGTACTTGCATAGGAACTGACATATAGATCAGTGGAACAGAATAGAAAGCCCAGAAATAAGATCAAACCTTTATGGTCAATTAATATTTTACAAAAGAGGCAAGAGCATACAAGGAAGTAAAGACAGTCTCTTCAATAAATGGTGTTGGGAGAACTGGACTAGTGCTTGCAAAAAAATGAAGCTAGACCACTAACTTACTCTATATACTAGAATAAACTCAAAATGGATAAAAGATTTGAATATAAGTCACAATACCATAGAAATCCTAGAGGAAAAAATAGGCAGTACAATTTCGGGTATCTCGTATAACAATATTTTTGGTGGTATGTCCCCTAGGGCAAGGGAAACAAAGGAAACAAACAAATGGGACTACTTCACATTAAAAAGTTTCTGCACAGCTAAAGAAACCATAATCAAAATGATAAAGGAACCCACTGTATGGGAGAACATATTAGCTGATGATACATCAGAGAAAGGTTTAATGTTTAAAATATAAAAACAACTTATACAACTCAATACCAGGAAGACAGACAATCCAATTAAAAAATGGGCAAAGGACTTGAATAGACACTTCTTCAAGGAGCACATATGCAGATGTCTCATAGACATATGAAAAAATACTCAACATCACTAGCCACTGGAGAAATGCAAGTTAAAGCACAATGAGATATCACTTCATACCAGTCAGAGTGGCTATTAATAAATCAACAAACAATAAGTGCTGGCGAGGATGTGGAGAAAAGGGAACCTTAGTTCACTGGGAGGGAGTGCACACTGGTGCAACCACTGTGGAAAACATCATGGAGTTTCCTCAGAAAATTAAGGACAGAGCTGCCTTTTGACCCAGTGACTCCACCTCTGGGAATATATCTTAAGACTTCTGAAACACCAATTCAAAAGAATATTTGCACCCCTATGTTCATAGCAGTGTTATTTACAATAGCCAAGATTTGGAAACAGCTTAAGTGCCCATCACTAGATGAGTGGTACTTTTACACAATGGAATACTATGCAGCAGTAAAAAAGAAGACATTCTTACCCATTGTGACAGCTTGGATGGAACTGGAGTCTGTTAATGCTAAATCAATGAAAGATAAATATCATGAGATCTCACTTCCAGGTGGAATCTAATGAACAAAATAAAGTAATGAGCAAAATAGAATCAGAGGCGTAGAAACATGGAACAGCCTTAAAACTATAATAGGGTAGGGAGAAGGTGGGGACTGTTTGAAAGAAGGTGAAGTGATCAATCAAAGAACATATATGCATGACTCATGAAGATGGACAATGGTGTGGGGATTGACTGTGGGAATGGGGGTTGGGCTGGCTGGAGTGGGGCAAAGGGGGAAAAATTGGGACAACTATAATAGCATAAACAATAAAATATTTAAAAGAAAAAAAGAAAAGATTGAAATGAAAAGCTCATATATATATATGAATGACCTGGAAGTAGAACATGAGTTAGGAATTAAAGGTTGCCTAATTAGCTTTGGGCTCATCTTACTAAATTTTAGCAAATCCTGCATAGGTGTCTTGGCATATCTTTTTGAAGTATTTACAATGTTTGTCCTTAGCTTCAGGGCTTCAGCCAGACCTTTGGGACAATAGAAAATGTGTCACTCAGTATACTATTAAATATGCCAAGATTTTTTCCCCCGGGTTATTTTAGTATCCAGCTTTGGAAGAAGTCAAGATTCATTTCTTGGATCAAGGACAGCATTTTGATGTTTAGGGTTTGCAGCCATGGGGTATATTTATTTGTGTGTGGGATGTATGTGTGGTGTTGGGAGAAGGCTAGTGCATTTTTCAGGGTTCTCCAGAGTAACAGAACCCCAAAACTGGCTTTTGTAATTGTGGGAACTGGCAAATCCAAAATCTTTAGAGCAAGTCAGCAAGGTGGAAATTCAGATGAGTTGATGTCACAATCATAAGTCTGATGTCTTCAGGGCTGAACAGCAGGCTGGGAACTTGCATGATTTCTGTGTTGCCGTTTGGAGGCAGAATTTCTTCTTTGGGAAACTTCTGCCTTTACTCTTAAGATCTTTGATGATTAGATGAAGTTCACCCATCTAGGGTAATCTTTACGTAAAGTCAGATGGTTATAAATGTTAATCACATGTAAGAAATAACCTTCACAGCAACATTAAAGCTAGTGTTTGACCGAACAAATGATTACCCACTGTAGCCTAGCCAAGTTGACCCATAGAATTAACCATCACAGGTACGTGGTAATACTGGTTCCTCTTTTCTTCTTTATTCTGTTTCTCAACAATGTCTGAGGCCAATGTCAGATATACCAAGTACACAATTTTACATTTTTTGAATGGATAATGTGATATCATATTACAGCCTGAAACTACACATTTATTAATGTGGATCTTTGATTAATATCTGTTTTTCACTAGACTAAGAACTACTTAAGAGCAGGTAAAGGATCTGCTGTTACTTGCTGCTGTATCTCCAGTGCCAAAAGTTACTATTTTGGGAGAATAAATGAGGAGTAAATGCAGTTGTCCAGTCAATTTCATTGGGTCAGGAAAGCAGACGGGCAGAGACCTAGGGAAAGACAAAGAATAGGAATTTGGTGTATAGTTCCCCACATTTCATTCTCCAACACCAAGCAAGGCGGATGGCAGTTAGATCAGGCAAAGTTTTGCAGGGTGAGGAGGGCCCTTAACAAACAAGTTGCTCTAGGGCATTTTTCTTGTTTTCATGATCACTCTATGCTAAAAGAAGCAGAGAGAAGTTATGGTGAACAAACAAGGGACTGTACTCTCCCATAAGTAGTAAGCTGAGGATTAAAGTTTACTTGTTAAAACCTGAAGTGGAAGAATGTTTCAAAGGGCTTTTGACACTAAGCTGTTTTGAAATGGAGAAGTCAAGGAATTAAGAAACATGGAGACCGCATTGTATATATGCCCTAAAGTGGTTGATGTACTGATCGGAAGGTTGTGTGCTTTCTGGTCATTTCATGAGAGGAAATCCTAAGATTACTGGAAACAAATCATAGACTTTCCTGCCCTTTCTGTTTCCATATACTAATTCCTTGAGTCCCATTCCATTATTCTTTATTCTTCCTTTAAATACCTTCTTATCACTAATACAGAAACAATAATAAGTAATGCAGAATAGAACAAAAGTGACAAAATAGATTGACTTGGTTTCTATAGGATCAGTATCTTAGGGCCTCGGAGTTAGCCCCAAGCCATTCTTATCTTCTCTCCCCAACAACCTTCTCAGGCAGGCTGTGTTAAAGGAGAGTGAAGGCATTGTGGTTAAGGTGGAACCCATAGTTGAGTATAAAGAGGTGGTGGAAGGAAAGATCACACTTTCTCATTGCCTGCTGGGTACAGATATTGTGGTGCTCTATTGTGCAACATCCCACTTAATTCCTGGAAACTAGGTATTGTTATTTAATTGAGAAAACCCAGGTTCAGAAAGTTTTAGTGATTTGTCAGGATTCTCAGTTAGAAAGTGGTGGATTCAGCATTGCAACCTATTTGATCTGATTTCGAAGCCCAGATTTTTCTTGCTCCTCTACTTTGGCTCCTGTCCATGATCCAAGACAATATATATTCCTTCATAAATAAGGAATTCTGTCATTCCAGAGGACAAAGTTCCAGGAATCACATAACTATACCATATCTCCTAGAAAGAGACCACTGATTCTGTGATAGAACAAGAAAGGGTATCAATGCCCAAAATAATATCTTTAGCTTTTAATCTATTGTTTGAACATGAAATTATACTTAAATATATATACACATGTCATGCACACACTTCCACACCACCATATCATTTATTGAGTGTTCTAAGCACTTTACCTACTTTTCATGCATTATCACCCTTAATTCTGCCAACATTCTTGTAAGGCAGGTAGTGTTATTACTATTTTTGAAGAAGAAATTGAGACTTGGAGAGGTTATTTGTCCAAGGTCACACAAGTAGTGGAGCTGGGACAGACCCACATACCTGTGACTAAGAGCTAAGTGCTGTTAGCTACTATACTGTCACTCATTCATTCTCTCATTTATACTTTCATTCAACAAATACTTATTGAGTGCCTTCTCTGTGCTTGCTCTATTCTTAATAATGTGGATGCCTCAGTGAAAATTACCTAGCTTCTAATCCAAAGGAGTTCAATTAGGCAGGGGAAACAGACACATAAGTAAGCAATGATAATTACATTTAGCAAGGCAATGCTGTATATTATATCAGTGTCACCATATGCAGATATGTGTAGAACCTGTACATATCTCCATTATGACAGCTAAGGGGAAAGCTATCCAATATAACCTTTTTCTTGGGGCGTGGTGCAGGTGTTAAGGATTATTTCAGGGAAGGAGCTTTCTGAGAGAAGGTAACACTTTATATGAATCTTAATCAATGAGAAGGAGTTTATTAGCTACAGAAAACTAAAGGGGTGAGAGCATTACACACAGAAAGAATTAAGTGATCAAAAACACAGAAGAGGGACAAAGTGTGGTCTTGGCAAAAATGGGGTAGTTGATGGCTGGCTTTTTTCAAAGAATTATTTTCCGTGTTCCTGTTTATTGGAGGTTCTTTAGTTATGTCTAATTTCCCTTCACCTATTTGGAGTCATGAATTGACATCTGAGACAAGAATGAAGAAGGCAGAAGGAAGGGTATCACCGTGTCTTTGGTACCTGCTGAGTCCCAGGTGCTGCTGAGTCCCAGGTGCTAAATCTTATCTCATTGCCCTCCCATTATTATCTTCCAAGTAGAATTGCCCTTATTTTGTATAAAAGGAAATTGAAGTAAAACTAAAAGACCTTGTTTGATTTCAGTCAGGAAGTTCAAGGAAGAGCCAGGATGTGAACTCAGCATAATTTTTTACCAAAGTCCCATGTGTTAGTCAGTTTCTCTGGAATGAGAAGAATGTACTTGTTTCTGTCACATTGTCCCTCTACTCTTAAGGTGCTTACCAGAGAAATCCTCATAATCATTACTATTAAATACCCCTGTAAGGAAAGTTGTGTACTTTAATTGTCCTCTGCATTTGGAGTCTTATTTACTGTTTGAGTGTTATGTAAGTTCATAAAAGTCAATAAATTCAATATTCCAGAAATCACTTGTAATTTAGCATCTAGATAATTAGGGTAACAAAATGGAAGTTAATTCAATGTGGGTTTATGATGGTGATTACCTTAGTCCCATTTCTTTCCCTGAAGAGGGAGTGTTCAGGAATGAAGTGATGTGAGTCTGCTGCATCCAAGCAGATAGATGTAAGAACAAAAGACTTGTTATGGAACCCTTAAAATCACAGTGCCCTTTTAGCTAATTATGGTAGCTTAATTAAAGCTATTTTAAGTAATAGTTAATCATGCTTAATTAAGGTAATTATGGAATTAGCCAGGAGAATTTGAATGAACCATAATGCAGACATGTTTGGCCTCTGAGTATCAAGTATACTAGTTTGTATAGATCCAAAAACACCTCCACGTGTGCATACAGGATAAAATATAAAATAAAACCTAGATTATACTTTTGATTACACAAAACTACCACCAACAATGAATAAATTGACACAGATGATGGTATGGAGAATACTAGTATATTTCCAAAAAATATAACACTTGAGGCTGTTTTGGATTTGATTTCTTTTAGTGTAGGATTACTTTTGGGAGGCAAATGAAGATTAAAGGTCTAACAGTCAACGCTGTTTTGAAAGTCTGAATAATCCTTCTCTGTCCCTGAATTATTCAAATTTACTCTATGCTTTAGGGATTTTGGCCGACGGTAGGAAAGATCTAGCATTTTTTACTTGGAGATATAATTTAGACTGAAGTATCTAGGTCTCACATTGTTATCATCCTGTCCTTGATTCAATAAACGCACAGGATACCTAGGCAAATGTATATTCTTCCTTATGAGTTGGTAGTGTTTGTTAAAAACCTCTCTAATGCTTTCTTGGCTTTGCTGTGGCTGCAATATATCACTTTGTTTCTTGGGAGAGTTCCCAGAAAATTACTATTATTAGGTCAATGCTTCTTCAAGTACAGTCTTCTAGAACCTTCCACATGCTGTGCCTACAGGCTAATTTTAGTCTGTTTAGGTTAAGTAATTATATTTTTTGAGGTAATAGTCTTAAGAAAATTTATGCTGATCCAAACTTTAACTTAGACTTTCAGGTTCTCCAAATGTCTTATTAGGTTTTTCTGCTGGATAATTGTTACTCTTTCTCTTTATTCTAAAAAAAATCAGTGATCTCTGCCCATAACTGAATGTTAAGTAGACAGTGAGAGCTTAATTTTTTTTCTCGTGAGGGTAAATCACATGGAGATGGAGGAAAGGGATGAAGACTTCAGAGAATCAAGCAGTGAAGACTTCAGAGGGGTGCTCAGATCTCAGGCTCTGTTCTGTTAGAAGTACGAACATTCACATTTAAGAGATGACCTTTCAGGAGTAACTGCACTCAGAGTTCCCAGCAGAAGACCATAACAATAGGGACTCCTAATAGAACCTCTTTCTAGTACATTCTAGTAATGCACTTTCTCAAAGACCTTCAAGCTGTTCATGAGACACTATTAGACCCTCTGGATAAGAGGTGCAAATCATTGATGAGCTTTCATAATGAACATTTTTCTCATATCAAATATATTTATTTAATACTATTTAATAAAAATGTACTTTAAGAGTAATGTATGTTTCTTCCAAGAGATCAGGAAAACCCAAAGAAGCACAAATAAAAATCACCTAACAGAGTATACCACCATTCCATAGACCTTAGAGATTGTTTAGCCGTGGTCTTGCAAAGGTGGAGTAGCCAAATAAAATCATTTACTGAACTAACATATGAATATTCAGAAATG
The DNA here is from genome assembly GCA_004026545.1 of Mormoops blainvillei. Taxonomy (NCBI): domain Eukaryota; kingdom Metazoa; phylum Chordata; class Mammalia; order Chiroptera; family Mormoopidae; genus Mormoops; species Mormoops blainvillei. Next base: position 35,336 of record PVJD01005760.1, read on the forward strand.
GAAATACCTAGCACAGGGGTGCTAGGTTGGCCTGTGTGAATCTGGAGCTCTTGGTCATATTCTAGGACATGTGGAAAGAGACTACAGAATGAAATGAATACAATGAGAGAGACAGAGTTGAGAGGAGGAGGAAGATCCTTAATGGTGTTACTTGAGACTTGACAAATTCCTGAGCAAATCCACTATTGGCTTGTCAGTTATGTGAGCTAATAAATCCCCCTTTTTTGCTTAGGCTGGTTTGAACTGGGCTTCTGTATTTGCAGTTAAAAGAGTTCAGATAGCACTTGCATTGCGAGGCACTTGAGCCATACATGAACCCCCAGCTACCTGAGAATGACTGTTGTGAGGTCATGGTTTAGCTTCAATATAAAATGCTCCTGAAAACACAAATGAAACAGAGAATTTCTACTATGAAAAATAAAAAATAAGGGAGACCCAAACTAAACATTTATTAAATGCAGAAGGGAAAATGTAACTTTATAGTGGAGAAACTTGAATGACACCACCTTAACGAAGTGAACAAGGTTAACATTACCAGTTAAGATATCAACATTACATAGTCCTTAATATGAGGCACTGAGAAGAGCATGCCATCTCTGTGGTACCATTTCCAGTAGTGTAAAACTGCAATTTAATTATTAGAAAATATTAAATATACCCAAATTGAGAGATATACTATAAACTAACTGATTAATGCTCTTTAAAAGTGTTAAGGTGATAAAAGACAAGGAAAGTTGGAGAAATTGTGATAGGGTAAAGGGGTCTAGGAGACATGACAACTAAATGTAATATAAGCTGCAGTATCAATTATCTGATAAATTTAATGCAATATCAATTAGATCCTTAAACAGAAAAATGACATTAATAAAAAAGCTGGTGAAAACTGAATGAAATCTTAGTAATGATATTGTATCAATGCTAATTTATTAGTTTTGATATTTATATTATGTAGTATATTAACTTAGGGGAAACTGGTTGCATGCAGAGTATGTGGAATACTTTGTACTATGTAACTCTTCCGTAGGTCTAAAATTATTTCAAGATAAAAGTTAAGAAAAATAGTATGCCTACCAAGAGAGTGAGGGAGATGATGAGAGTCATAGAAATGGCACTGATCAACCTAGAATGCCCATACTTGGGGACAGAGTATTTCCCTAGATTTTGCAGAGAAGAACTGTCCCTTGTGGGTTGGATAGAACCTGTTCCTCTCTCTCCTCCATTCTTTTAAGGTCCCATTTTCTCACTCATGATGTCATCATGGATTTGGCTAATGCTTGGTAGATCCTTGGTCAATGTTCTTAGTTTCTGGAACTATTGAAACTCTTCATTTCTCTTTGTCTCTGCATTAATATTTAAATGGAAGTTTGTGAGAAGGAAAGCCAGATATATGAAGCCAGACTATCATTTGTTTGTCTATCCATCTATCTATCTCTATTATTTTTAGTATTTAAAACATTTAAGTATAGTTGGCATTCAATCTTATATTGGTTACATTAGTTTCAGTTGTACAATACAGTGATTCAGCATTTTTATGCCTTACAATGTGATCACCCCACTAATTCTGGGAATCGTTTTTTATCATGTAAATGTCTCACAGTATTAACTATATTCCTCTTTTCCTTTTCACTCATCCTCCCACCCCTCTCCATTCTGGTAATCATCACTTTGGTCTCTGTTTCTGAGTCTTTTTTTTTTTTTTAAGGCTCCACAGATAAGTGAAACCATATGTATTTTTCTTTCTCTGCCTGACTTATTTCTCTTAGCATAATACCCACTAGGTCCATTCATGTTTTCCACAGATGCCAAGATTTTATTATTTTTTATTGCAGTGTAGTGTTTCATTGTACATATATGTGCTATACACATCCCACGTCTTTATTCATTTATCTACCTATTGACACCTAGGTTGCTTCCATATCTTGACTATTGTAAATAATGCTGCAATGGACATAGGGGCACGTATATCTTTTCAAATTAGTATTTTAATTTTCTTTGGATTAAATACCCAAAAGTGGAGTTGCTGGGTTGTATGGTGTATTTATTTTTAGTTTTTTTTAGGAATCTCTGTACTGTTTTCCACGGGCACTATACCAGTTTTCAGTCACACCAACAGTGCACAAGGGCTTCTTCCCTTTTCTCCACACTCTCACCAACACATATTCCTTGTTGAATTGTTGATAATAGACACTCTGATGAATGTAAGGTGGTATCCCATTCTGTTTTTGATTTGCATTTCCCTGATGATTAGTGGTGTTGAACATCTTTTTGTGTCTCTTGCCCTCTGTATGTCTTCTTTGGAGAAATGTCTTTATTTTTTCTGCCCATTTTTGATTGGATTGTTTATTTTTTTGTTATTGAGTTTTATGAGTTTCTTACATATTTTGCAAATCAACCCTTTATTGGCTATATTAACATGGATGTGTTCTTCCATTTAGTAGGTTGCCCATTTTGTTTTGTTGAAGGTTTTCTTCACTGTGCAGAAGATTTTTAGTTTGATATGGTCTCATTTATTTATTTTTGCTTTTGTTTCTCTTGCTCAAGGAGATGTATCCAAAAATATATTACTCAGACTGATGTCAAATAATTTTTTTCTATCTTTTCTTTTAGGAGTTTTATGTTTTCAAGATTTACACTTGTCTTTAATCCATTTTGAGTTTATTTTTGTATATATTGTAAGAGATTGTTAAGCTTTTGTTTTTTGTTTTTGCATGTACGTGCTCAGTTTTTGCATCACCACTTGTTGAAGAGAATGTCATTACTCCAATGTATATTTTTAGCTGCTTCGTCATATATTAGTTGACCATATAAATAAAAGTTTATTTCTGGGCTCTCTATTTTGTTCCAATAATCTTTTGTCTATTTTTATGCCAGTATCATACTGATTTAATTATTCTAAGCTTCATAGTTTGAGATCAGGGAGCATGATATTTCCAACTTTGCTCTTCTCAAGATTGCTTTGACTATTTGGGGTCTTTGTAGTTCCACATACATTTTAGGATTATTTGTTTTAGTTATGAGAAAAATGACGTTACTGTTTTTTATAGGAATTGCCTTGCATTTGTAAATTGCTTTGGGTAGTATCATTTTAACAATATAAATCCTTCCAATCCATGAGAATGGTATATATCCTACTTATTTGTGTTCTCTTCAATCTCTTATAGTTTTCAGAATACAGGTCTTTTACCTCCTTGGTTAAGTTCATTCATAGGTATTTTATTATTTTTGATACTATTGTGAATGGGATTATTTTCTTCATTTCTCCTTCTGATTGCTCATTATTAGTATATAGGTATGCAACATACTTCTCTATATTAATTTGGTATCCTCAGGAATCCATATTTCTTTTTGGGGGGTATATTTGTTTTTTTAAATTAATTTTATTGGGGCAACATTGATTAATAAGATTACATAGGTTTCAAATATACCTTTCTATGATGCATCATCTGTATATTGCATTGTGTGCCTACCACCTGTCTGGTCATCTTTTGTCACTATATATTAGGCTCTCTTTACCCACCCCTGCTCCCCCCTTCCCTTTGATAACCACCATACAATTGTCTGTGTCTATGAGTTTCAGTTTCATATTCCACATGAGTGAAATCATATGGTTCTTAGCTTTTTCTGACTGGCTGACTTCACTTTGCATAGTATCTTCTAGGTCCATCCATGTTGTCACAAATGACAGTATTTCATATTTTCTTATGGCTGAGTAGTATTCCACTGTGTATATGTATCATATCTTCTTTATCTAATCCTCTGTCAAAGGACACATTGGTTGTCTCCATGTCTTGACCACCATGAATAATACTGCATTGAACATAAAGGTGCATATATCTTTGCAAATATATGTTTTAAAGTTTTTTGGGTAGATACCCAGGAGAGGGATTGCTGGGTTTTATGGTAACTCTATTTTTAATTTTTTGGGGAACCACTAGACTATTTTTCATAGTGGCTATACCAGTCTATATTCTCACCAGCAGTAAGTGAGGGTTGCCTTTTCTCCTCAACCTCGGCAACACTTATTACTTGTCTTGTTGATATAGCCATTCTAACATGTATGAGGTGGTATCTCATTGTAGTTTTGATTTGCATTTTGCTAATAGCTAGTGAAGTTCAACATCTTCACATATCTGTTGGCTGATTGTGTGTCTTCTTAGGATACAAGTATGTTCAGGTTTTCTGCCCATTGTTTAAATGGATTGTTTGTTTGGTGTTGAGTTGTAGGAGTTCTTTATATATTTTGGATAGTAAACCTTTGTCACAGCTGTTGTTTGCAAATACCATCTTCTATTCAGTTGATTGTCTTTTTGTTTTGTTGTTGGTTTCTTTTGCTGTGCAGAAGTTTTTTAGTTCGATATAGTCCCATTCATTTATTTTTGCTTTTACTCTCCTTGCCTTTGGGTCACATTTATAAAATGTTCTCTAGGACCAAGGCCCATAAACTTAGTACCTATGTTTTCTTCTGTGTAGTTTATTATTTCAGATCTTATATTTACGTCTTTGATCTATTTTGAATTACTTTTTTTGTAAGTGCAGACAAACTGTAATCTAGTTTCATCCTTTTGCATGTGGCTTTCCAATTTTCTCAGCATCATTTATTGAAGAGTCTTTCTTTTCTCCATTGTGTGTTTTTGGCTCCTTTGTCAAAAATTATTAACCCTGTACATGTGGTTTTATTTCTGTGCTCTCAGTTCTGTTCCATTGGTCTTTGTGTCTATTTTTCTGCCTGTACCATCCTGTTTTGATTACTGTAGTTCTGTATTATAATTTGAAGTCAGGTAGTGTGATACGCCCAGCTTTGTTCTTTTTTCCAGGGTTGCTTTAGTTATTCAAAGGTCTTTTACAGTTCCATTGAAATCTGATGATTTTTTTTTCCCATTTCTTTAAAAAATGACATTAAAGTCCTGGCTAGTGTGGCTCAGTTGGTTGGAGCATTGTCCCATAACTGAGAGGTTGCAGGTTTGATCCCTGGTCAGGACACATACCTAAGTTGTGTGTGTGATCCCTGGTCGAGGCACTTACAATCCCCGGTCCAGGCGCTTACAGTCCCCAGTCTGGGTGTGTACAATCTCCGGTCTGAGTGCATATGGGAGGTAACCAATCCATGTTTCCTTTTCACATTGATGTTATTCTCTCTCCCTTTCTCTCTGTGAATAAAATGTCCTCGGATGAGGATAAAAAAAATTGGCATTGGAAATTTGTTGGGAACTGGATTAAATATGTATGTGGCTTTGGGTGATATGGCCATTTTAACTATGTTGATTCTCCCCATCCATCAACAAGGAATATATTTTCATTTCATTGTCTTTTTTAATATCTTTCAATAATGCTTTTTAGATTTTTATTTCTGAAGGTTCATTATTAGTGCATAGTAAAGTAGTGGAATTTTGTACATTGATTTTGTGTCCTGCAACTTTACTGTATTTGTTTACTTTTTCTAATAGATTTTTGTTGGAGTCTTTAAGATTTTCTATATGAAGAATCATGTCATCTGCAAAAAGTGACACTTCCAGTTCTTCCTTTCCTATTTGGATACCTTTTATTTCTTTCTCTTGCCTGATTTCTTTGTCTAGGACTTCCAGAACTATTTGAGTAAGAGCGGTGAGAGTGAAATCCTTGTCTTGTTCCTGATTTTAGAGAAAAAGCTTTCAGTTTTCAACCATTGAGCATAATAGTGTCTGAGGGCAATATTTGGCCTTTATTATGTTGAGATATTTTCCTTCTACACCTATTTTATTGAGTATTTTAATCATAAAAGGATGTTGTATCTTATCAAATGCTTGTCTGCATCTATTGGTTAAGATCATGTAATGTTTTCCTTTGTTTTGTTAATCTGGTGTATTAGTTGATTGATTTGCATATATTGAGCCATCCTTGTGCCCCTGGAATGAATCCCACTTGATTGCGATGTATTATTTTTTTCATGTATTGTTGTATTTAATTTGCTATTTTTTTGTTTAGGATTTTTGCATCTGTATTCATAACAGATATTGATCTGTAGTGTTCTTTTTTTTTGGTTATCCTTGCCAGGTTTTGGTATCGGGGTTATCTTGGCTTCATAAAATGTGTTAGGACGTACTGCCTTTTCTTCAGGTTTTTTGGAAGAGTTTGAGAAGGACAGGTTTCAGATCCTCTTTGAATATTTAGTAGAATTCACTAGTGAAAGCATCTGGTCCTAGACTTTTATTTTTTGGGAGGTTTTTCATGGTTGTTTCAATTTCCTCACTGTTGACCAGTCTGTTTTCCAAGTCTTCATGATTCAGTCTAGGAAGGTTATATATTTCTAGGAATTTACCAATTTCTTCTAGGTTATTGAATTTCATGGCATATAGTCTTTCATATAATCTTGTATGATCCTTTGTATATCTGTGATGTCTGTGGTAACTTCTTCTCTTTTATTTCTGATTTTGTTTATGTATATAAGTCCTTTCTCTTTTTCCTTAGTGAGTCTAGCCAGAGGTTTGTCCATTTTCATTAATCTTTTCGAAGAAACAGCTCCTTGTTGTATTAATTTTTTGTATAGTCTTTTTGTTTTCTAACTCAGTTCTGCTTTAATTCTTATTACTTCCTTTCTTCTGCTGACTTCGGGCTGCATTTGTTCTTCTTTATCTAGTTCTTTAAGACATAGTGTTAGGTTATTTACTTGGGATTTCTCTTGTTTCTTGAGTTAGGCCTGTAATGATATAAGCATCCTTCTTATTGCTGCTTTTGCTGCATCCCAGAGATTTTGGTATGTTGTATGGTCATTCTCATTTGTCTCTATATATCTTTTGATCTCCCCTTTTATTTCTTCCTTGACCCAGTCATTTTTTAGTAGTGTGTTGTTTAATCTCCACATATTCGTGAATTTCTTTAACTTTGAAATGTTCAAAGCATTGTGGTCAGAGAACATGCTTGGTAGGATTTCAGTATTTCTTGAATTTGTTTAGGCTAGTTTTGTGACCCAACATATGGTCTGTCCTTGAGAGTATTCCATGTGCACTGAAGAAGAATGTATAATCTGATGTTCTGGGCTGAAAGGCTCTATAAATGTCTGTTGTGTTCATTTGCTATAATGTGTCATTTAAGGTGGGTATTTCCATATTGATTTTTTGTTTGGATGATCTATTTAAAGCAATCAAAGAAGTATTAAGTTCTCGCATTTTGTTGTATTTTTGTCAGTTTCTCTCTTTACTTCTGTTTGTAGTTGCTTTATATATTTTGGTGCTCCCTGATTGGGTGCATATATATTAAGAAGTGGTATGTTCCTCTTGATGTATTGTCCCTCTTATCATTCTAAAATGTTCATCTTTGTCTCTTGTTATCTTTGTTATCTTGAAATATATTTTGTCAGATATGTATGTACAGCTGCACCTGCTTTTCTGTGGATGTTATTTGCTTGGAGAATCATTGTCCTCCCTTTCATTTTGAGTCTAACTTAGTCTTTGCAGCTTAACTGTGTTTCCTGGAGGCAGGATGTGGTTGGGTTTCATTCTTTTTGACCCAGTCTGCTACTCTGTGCCTCTTTTTTTGTGAAATCAATCCATTTCCATTTAGAGTAGTTATTGATGTGTAAGGATTTATATAGCCATTTTCTTTTCTTTTGTGTCCTGGTAGTTCTGTGCATCCATTGGTTCCTTTGTGTTTCTGTCTATTTTTTTTGCTTGGTGGTATTCCTTACTTTCCTCTATTTACTATTTGTTTAAGCCATGTTTCTCAGTTTGTGTGTGTGTGTGTGTGTGCGCACGTGTATGTGCGGTTACCATTAGGTTTATGAAAAAGAAAGTTTCATGTATACAATAGTCCCTTTTCTTTGGAATAAGTATGATCTCCACCTTCTTTTGCAAATATAGACCTTTACCTCTTCCCCCTTTATGTTTTTGTTGTCACAAATTATCCCTATTTATGCTGTAAGTTTGTGTTCTTACTTGTAGTTTTGTGACCTTTTGTTCTTTGTTTTAGGTAGAATACCCACCTTGATCATTTCTGGCAGTGGAAGGCTTCCTATGATAACTTTTCATAGCTTCCGTATGCCTGGAAAAGTCTTTATTTCCCCTTCATGTTTAAATGATTTGCTGGACATATCATTCTTGGCTGCTATTTTTTTCCTCAGTAGTTTGAATATTTGATTTCACTCTCTTCTGGCTTGTAGAGTTTATGCTGAGAAGTCCAATGATAACCTATTGGATTTTCCTTCATAGGTTACTTTCTTCTATTTCCTGGCTGCCCTGAGAATTTTTTCATTGTAATAAATTTTTGACAGTTTTAATACAGTGTGCCTTGGGGAAGGCCTCTTTGAATTGAGGTAACTGGATGTTTTGTTTTCTCCTTGGATTTGAGGATCTAGCTCTTCCCATAGGTTTGGGAAGTTCTCATCAACTATTTGTTTGAATAGGCTCCCAGCTTCTTTCTCCCTTTCTTTCTCTTCTGGTATGCCTATTATTCTTATATTGCTTTATTCTGATTGAGTCAGATAGTTCTCATAGAGCTCTTTTTCTTTTTTTTTTTGCATACTCAAGTCTCTCTCTTCTTTCCTCTATGTCATTTTTACATTTCTATCAATATCTTTGATACCACTAATTCTTTCCTCTATCTGGCCAGCTCTATTTCCTATGCTTGCTAGTTCATTTTCGATCTCTTTTATTGATCTGGAATTTTTTTTGGTTGTTTTTTAAAGTTTCAGTCTCTTTGGTAAAGTACTCATTTTGTTTAATTTGTTTTCTGAGTCCATTTTCTTACATCTTGTTGAGTATTTTCAGAATAACAATCTTGAATTCTCTGTGATTTATATTGTGTATTTGCATGTGTTCAAGTTTGCTTTCTGGAGATCTTTCATTTTCTTCCTGAGCTGCCTCACTACCTTGATTATTCATGGTATATGATGGATTCCTTCTCTGTCTAGGCATCTATGATATGAAGAAGTCTTTCTATTATTTTCCACTAGGTGGCCCGCGCATTTTAGCTGTGTGAAATCCCGGTATGTCCCAGCAGCCAGACACAACTGTCACTGTAGCTGCAGTGTATGGAGTTGGGATTGGCTGGTGGAATCCAGCTACCTTCTTTGCTTTGCCCTTCCAGTAGTGACACTTCTTGGGCTCTCCCTGCACCCTGACCAGGGACGAGTCATAGGGTACAGCCTTTGCTCAGTGGAAATAGTGATTCAGTAGTACCAGTTCTCAGGTTTGCACATAATGTGCTCTGCAACCCAACACTAAGGGCGAAGGAAGGTGAGGTTTGGGAGTCTTTAGAGTGGCAAGGCTTTGTGGCTTCCTTTCTCTATCTGAAATGCTGACAGCCAGACAGCCACTGCAGCACCCTGTGCTGTGTCCTGCATTGGTCTCTGAGCTCAGCCACAGCTTGTGCTGCTCACTCCTGCAGGAATACCTACCAAATCTTTCTGCTCTTCCTAGCTGATGGGAACACCAACCAGAACTGTATTTCTCCCCTTGCCAGGCTGAGCCCCACTGGGAGCTCCCTATTGCAGAACTGTGTTGTGGTTAGTCTGAGCCTCTCTCTCTTCTTGGCTCCTCTGTTTGATGTTTCGATGTGGGGATCTCTCATGTGTGCCTTATACTGAGCAAGGAGTTCTTTGTTGAATTGTAGCTGTTTAAATTGTTGAAATTTCAGGGGGAGACACCAAGGGGATCTCTCACATTGCCCTTCCTCTGCCATCACTGTGTGCCATATTTCTCAACTTCTTTATTTAGTAGGAATATTTTCAATATAATTCAAGCAGCCCTTTATACAAATAGTGATTTCATTGGGAGCAAGTGGCTTGCATTGTTTTGTAATAGTTCCCATGATTAGATTAGTACTTGGAACATAGTAGATTCTTAATAAATGTCCATCAGTGTCACTAAAATATATTTTTAAATGTCAGCTATACATTTAAAATCTTACTAATTATGAAAACGTGGTGAACTTTACAAATTATAGTTTTTATTATGAATTTAATTAATATGTGCTAGCCACTACACTAAGTGGCTTATATATATTCTCTTATTTAGTTCTTACACCACCAGTGGGGCAGATATTATTGTTATAACTAAAGTTGATGAAAATGGGGCCCAATGAGGTTAAATAACTTGTCTCAGTTCACAGAATTACTAAGTTGCCAGCCTAGAATTCTAACCTTTCTATGTTGGATTCCCATCTTCATGTTTTTGATTATGACACTGTATTGCCTTTCTGAAAATACATGATACCTTCTCAACCACTTGTATGACCTATATATTAAAAATGAATATTTGTATGACTTGTTTAAAAATATAAATTGGAGACTATTATATCCTAGTTTATTTAAATTAGAAGAAATATATCAATTTAGCATACACATGCTTTGCTACTCATATTTGCTTTAAGCACATCTGAACAAAGTATACCCTTTGGTATACACATTGGAACAAAGTATAACATATTCCACATCTTCAGGATAGAAAGGAAATGTGTATAACTGCTGTTCAGTCCTGGGTATGGTCCTGAGATCCTTAGTACCACATATATATACACACACCACTAAATCAAGTATATTCAGGCTTAATGTAATATGTGAGTATATTTAAGTCAATTTTTGAATCCTCTTAAACACGATTGGAAAACACAGTATAAAGTCAAGGAAAACTTCTATAAAACTCAAAAGAAGGTTAAAATATCTTACTTAGGGCTGTGTCATTTGTTTTCTTTTTGTCCATTTTCGTATGTCATAAAATAAGTGCTTAAGGAACCAAGTAGGGATCCTTTTCCTTGCAATATATTATTTTCTTACCAATTGGTCAATGTAGGACAAACATCATTAAATACACAGTAGCCTTACTATGGAATAAAATTTTGTATAAGGCAGATTCATCTTAAGCAGCGAGAGCAGTTTTTTCCTTTAAGTACCAGAAGGACCTTGCAATAGCCTTGCTTCAATGTTATGGAGCCCCTCAGCAATGGCAGCCTTATGGGACCTCTTCAGGATGGCTGCTGATGAAACTGATGATTTGAATTCTTTTAACCTGTGGTAGTCTTGTGCTACCACTAAAGAATTAGGTTTTCTTTGCTGCAACAGATCAGTATCTGTTGAAAGGATTCTGTGCTCATTTCAAAATGCAAAATGAATTGTGTTATTCAGACTCTCCCCCTTAAGAAGCCAAGGGGATTTGGTGCCATTGGCATAACTGGAAGCTTTGGGTTCCACTGGCCTGAGTTAAGGTTAGAACCACCTGTGCTGTCAGGGGCTGACCTAGTGATTAGAGTGGCAAATGAGCAGGAATCATTGAAATGGAAAACAGCCTGCTGCCGGCCCAACATCCTCAGGTTCAGAGTTATTTTGCAGAAAGTGAATTCTTTTCAGTGTGTCTCTCCCTGTGAATGGAACATGGTGACAGGGAGTGAAAAGGAAATGCTCTATCAGGATTTGGCTAAGTTATGTGGCAGGTGTGTGTGGTTAGAAGATCTGAGATGGATAGATTATAATAAAATATGATCACGGGTCCAAGCTGGTTCACAGCATCACAAAGCCATCTGTTAGGACTCAGCCTAGCATGACTGTCAGTCTCCTGTAGGGAAAGACTTTGGGTAGGAGTGCAAAGTTGTAGGTGCATAGAGGGAGTTCAGGAAAAATGCTCACTTTCAGAAAAAGATTCAGTGAGCTAACCACTGGTGTTTAACAAGTTAATAGCAACATGACCATCCACAAAGGGACAGGAGAAATTTTTCACAGTTAAACATTTTTACAAAGAGGAACGTGACTTGGTTAGAATGATGTCTTCTATCGTTTTATGGTGTGGCCATTTATGGAAATCAGTACCAAAGTTTCTCAGGTGAAATTGGATGCTCATATTTATGTTAAGACCAGATATATTTCTTGCATGGGTTAGATCAGAGAGAGTTCAGGGCCCCTTGTGACCCAGCCTCAGTGTATGGAATCTGGAAAAGGACTCCCAAAGGCTATGGGTATGTGTTTAAAGATGACATAGAAGATACGGTTTAAGCCTTTTTGTTTGATACTTATAATTCTTGGTAAAGGAGTATTCTAGGTTGCCTCTAAGGAGCTTTTTAAGCATAAAAATGTTACAACTCTTCTTTCCCTCTAGGACACCTCATTAATTTTTTTATAGTAAAAGATTTCCTGGTATGTTTCTCTAACTGTATCTCCCACCGCACCATCATAAGCCGAGGACACAATTCTTGGTCCAGCGTGGGGCTCAAATAAAATTAGTTGAAGGTGTGAAAGAAGAACATGAACCCTGTGAAATATAGTGAGAAAAGCATAGGCACAGAATAAAACCCAGAGCTTTTATATTGCGTTCCTCCTCCCCCTTCTACCATGTAACCTTTTGTAACATGCTTTATAATTCAATCCATTCTCTAATTCCCTTTTTAAACATTTTCTTAGTTATAGCCTCATTTCTTCAGAGGATAACATACTTTTGTTAGGACTTTTGTGGGTGTGATAGATTCTACCATTAATGAATGGTTCCTGGAGATGAGACTGAAAGTCTGGGAGAGATGGAGGTGAGCCGGGAGCTTGGTGCAGTAAGGTAGACTGTGGCTGTGTATAGAAATTGATAGGCTCTCAGACATGCTGAAAATGGCTGTAGAAGTGTTTAAGGCAGAATGGGGTGGAAGAACAAGTCAGAATGTCGAAGCGAGTCACGTCAAACATGAACCAACTTTACTAATTTGTAGCTATGTCAATTATGCATACCTCACCTAATGATTTGACTGTATTCAGTGCTCTTAGGGCATAAAAAATCCATTTACATTTACAAAAAAAAGAAAAGTAACAGCCTATGTCACCAGCTGCCCTTTTGCTTCTAGTTATTTCAATGGAGACAGATATTCTCATGAATATAGCTATATTTACCCCTGGGATAGATAAGGGTAGGGTAAATATTGCTTCAGTTACACCTTTTGAACCATAGCTTAGCTGCACAGGTGTTTAACATCATAGGTAAGACTACAGGATTTGAATTAGGATGCAGAGCTAGAATGAACGCTTGTCCTGTTTTTACCAGACTGAGAGTGATCCTAGGATGTGGGATTTTAGTATTAGAATTGAGAAGGTGTGGAGCAAATTATTCAATTTTTTTCCTAGACTGAGAAGCTTGGGGTCAACTGACCAGAGTGGCAAAGGATAGGGAGACCGGCCAGGGACATGACTGTGTGTAAACATTGTATAGGAACTTCCCTTTTCATTTTTGTCCATCAAGCAGAACAGACTTTCTTTAACCCCTCTCCCTTGAGGCTGTTCTGTTGGACTGTGTGGGACTTATTCCATCCTAACATCATGGCAGAGGAAGCAGGATCTGTGCTATTGGCTTAAGCACTTCATCTTATGCAGGAAAGTAACATTAATACATTAGGACACACCTTCAGCTGGGTTTCATTCACCAGGACAAAATTACTTTTTGATCCATGATATGTTTTGATCTAAAACACACCCATCATCTCAATTTTGATTGGTGCTGTGGCCTCAGTGCATCTCTAAACAAAGAGAGAAAATAAACCTGTAGGAGAAAATTTTTACACATCTGCTTCAACTTTCCAGTCCCAAATTCAAGTATAGATAATTACCAGTAGAGCTTTAAGAAATAACCTCTAAGGTTGTCATCCGATAGGGGTGAATTAAAAATCAGGAATAAGAATGCCAAGCCAGGCAGAAGTCTGAGGGAAGGCAGAAAGTGGCTGTCAGGGCAAAGCTGACTTGTCCACAGACTCTGCCGAGCATCACTGCCTGTGCCATCACCTTGGCTGCATTTTATTCCACTTGCTCCATGGGTGGCTGTAATGTTCGTGGAGAGCCTGCTGTGCAGAGTGGCCTTCTAGAAGTACGATACCTTTTCTTACAGAATAGAGCTCTGGTAACCTCAGATTATGTCTTCAGATTCTTACACGGACATTCTGAATTTACTGTTTTAAGAAAAATTTAAAGTTATCAGTAGCAGAAAGAATAATAGGAATATGGATGTGTCACAATTAAGATTTAAGGCTATTACCTAATTTCTGACCTTAGAATTTATTTAATCATGTACATTAATGATAATGTTACCTTCAGAAGGCCTTGTGGAGTGAAGGCATTCTGTACTTAGATATCACAATGTGGTTATGGCAGTATTACAAGATATCCAAAAGGGACTACTTTAAGAGGATGAAGAAAAAGAGAGAGAGAAACACAAGTGCAAAGGGAAAAAAATGAATAAATCCCTATCAATAATAACTTTAAATGTAAATGGATTAAATGTTCCAATTAAAAGACATAGAGTAACTGAATGGATAAGAAAACAGGACCCACACATATGCTGCCTACAAGAGACCCACCTCAGAACAAAAGATCTGCACAGACTGAAAGTGAAGGGTTGGAAAAAAATATTCCAAGCAAATGGACAGGAAAAAAAACCAGGGTAGCAATACTTACCTCAGACAAAATAGCCTTCAAAACAAAGGCCTTAAAAAGAGACACAGGACACTTCATAATATTCAAAGGAGGAATCCATCAAAAAGACATAAACATTGTAAACCTATATGCATCCAACACAGGAGCACCCAAATATATAAGGAAAATCCTGAAGGACTTCCAGAAAGATATAGACAACAACACACTTATAGTAGGGGATTTTAATACCCCACTGTCAATAATGGATAGATCATCCAAGCAAAATATCAGCAAGGATATTGTGGAACTGAATGATATATTAAATTAAATGAAACTAACTGATTATATATATATATATGGAACCTTTCATCCCAAAGAAGCAAAGTGTACATTCTTTTCAAATGAACATGGAACATTTTCAAAGATAGGCCACATGATAGGACACAAAACAAGCCTAAACCAATTTAAGAAAATTGAAGTCATATCAAGCATTTTCTCAGAGCACAAGGGCTTGAAACTGGAAACCAACCTCAAGGAAAAAACTCAAGAACATTCAAACTCATGGAGAGTGAATAGCATGCTAATAAATAATGAATGGGTCAATAATGAGATCAAAGAAGAAATCAAAAAGTTTCTGGAAACAAATGAAAATGAACATACAACAGACTAAAACCTTTGAGACACAGCAAAGGCAGTCCTGAGAGGAAAGTTAATAGCAATAAAGGCTTTCCTGAAAAATATAGAAGCATTTCAGATAAACTACCTAAGCCTACGTCTACAAGAACTGGAGAAACAACAACAAACAAAGCCCAGAGCAAGCAGAAGGAAAGATATAATCAAGATCAGAGCAGAACTGAATGACATAGACGCTAAAAGAACAATTCAAAGGATCAGTAAATCTAGGAGCTGGTTCTCTGAAAAGATAAACAGAATTGACAAGCTTTTAAACAGACTCATCAAGAAAAAAAGGGAGAGGATCCAAATAAATAAAATCAGAAGTGACAGAGGAGAAATTACAACTGATACCACAGAAATACCAAGGATTGTAAGATGTTACTGTGAACAACTATATGCCAAGAAACTTGAAAGCCTGGGTGAAATGGACAAATTTTTAGAAAAGTGTCTTCTAAAATTGAACGAAGAAGAAGCAGAAAGCCTGAACTGACCAAAAGCAGCTGGTGAAATTGAAACAATAATCAAAAAACTCTAGGCACACAAAAGCCCTGGACCAGATGGTTTCACAGGAATATTTTACAAAACATTTCAGGAAGAGCTAACCCTTGTCCTTCTCAGACAACTCCAAAAAATTCAAGAAGCCAGAAGATTCCCAAACTCTTTTTATGAGGCCAGCATCATCCTAATCACAAAACCAGGTAAAGATACAACAAAGAAAGAAAACTGCAGTCCAATATTGCTGATGAATGTAGATGCCAAAATCCTCAAAAAAATATTGGCAAACTGCATCCAGCAATACATTAAAAAGATCATCCACCATGATCAAGTGGGATTCATCCCAGGGATGCAAGGGTGGTAGCATATTTGCAAATCAATAAACGTAATATATCACATAAATAAAAGGAAAGACAAAAATCGCATGATTGAATCAATAGTTGTGGAAAAGGCATTTGATAAGGCATAGCACCCATTTATGGTAAAAACACTCAGCAAAGTGGGAATAAAGGGGTATACCTCAACATAATAAAGGCTATACATGGTAGACCTACATCCAACATTATACTGAACGGGCAAAAATTAAAAGCTTTCCCACTAAGATGAGGAACAAGACAAGGATTTCCACTTTCACCACTTCTATTCAACATAATATTAGAAGTCCTAACCATAGCCATCAGACAAGATAAAGAAATACAAGGCATCCCAATCAGAAAGGAGGAAGTAAAACTGTCATTGTTTGCAGGTGACATGACAGTGTACACAGAAAACCGTATAGACTCCACCAAAAGCTACTCAACCTAATAAGTGAATTTGGCAAAATAGCAGGAAATGAAGTAAATATTTAGAAATCAAAGACATTTTTGTATACCAACAATGAAATATCAGAAACAGAAATGAGGGAAAAAATTCCATTTGCTATAGCAACAAGAAAAATAAAGTACCTAGCAATAAACCTAACCAAGGAGGTTAAAGAGTATTCAGAAAACTACATAACCTTGAAGAAAGAAATTAAAGAAGACACAAATGAATGAAAGTATATGCCATGTTCATGAACTGGAAGAATTAACATCATCAAAATGTCAATACTGCCCAAAGCAATTTATAGATTCAGTGCAATGCCTATTAAAATACCAATCACCTATTTCACAGATATAGAACAAATATTTCAAAAATTTATCTGGAATCATAAATGACCTTGAATAGCCTCAGCAATTTTGAGAGAGAAGAGCAAAGTACTAGGGATTATAATACCTGACATCAAACTATATTATAAGGCCACTGTAATCAAAACAGTCTGTTACTGGCACAAGAACAGACACATAGATCAATGGAACAGAATAGAGGGCCCAGAAACAAACCTATGTCTCTATGCCCAATTAATATTCAACAAAGGGGGCAGAAGCATAAAATGGAGTAAAAATGGCCTCTTCAACAAATGGTGTTGGGGGATCTTGACAGCTACATGTAAAAAAATGAAATTCAACCATCAACTTACACCATGCACAAAAATAAACTCAAGATGGATAAAAGACTTAAATATAAGTCATGGCACCATAAAAGTCCTACAGGAGAACATAGGCAGGAAAATCTCAAATATTCCATGTAGCTATATTTTCACCTATATTCCCCTAGAGCAAGGGACAGAAAGAAAAGAATAAACAAATTGGACTTCATCAAAATAAGAAGCTTCTGCATGGCTAAAAAAATATCCGGAAAGTGAAAAGGAAACCAACCTTATGGGAAAATATATTTGCCAGTGATACCGCAGACAAGGGTTTGATCTCCAATGTATATAAAGAGTTCTCATGACTCTACTACAGAAAGACAAACAACCCAATTAAAAAATGGACAGAGCACCTGAACAGACACTTTTCCAAGGACGACATACACAGGGCCCAGAGACTCATGGAAGGATGCTCAGCATCACTAGCCATCAGAGAGATGCAAATTAAAACCACAATGAGATACCACTCCACACCAGCTGGAATGGCCATCATTAACAAATCAACAAACAAGTGCTGGTGAGGATGTGGAGAAAAGGGAACTGTAGTACATTGTTGGTGGGAATGTAGACTGGTACAGCCGCTGTGGAAAACAGTTTGGAATTCCCTCAGAAAACTAAAAATGGAACAGCCTTTCGACCCAACAATTCCACTGCTGAGATTATACCCTAAGAATCCTGAAACACCAATTCAAAAGAACTTATGCACCCCAATGTTCATAGCAGCATTATTTACTATAGCCAAGAATTGGAAGCAACCTAAGTGTCCAACAGTAATGGGTGGATGAGAAACCTATGGTACATTTACACAATGGGATACTACCCTTCACAACAGCATGGATGGAACTGGAGAGCATTATGCTAAGTGAAATAAGCCAGGTGGTGAAAGACAGATACCATATGATCTCACCTATAAGTGGAACCTAATCAACTAAATAAACAAGCAAGCTAAAATATATCCAGCAACAATGTAATAAAAAACAATTGACAGTAACCAGAGGGGAGGTGGGAGGGGGACAATGGGAAAAGGAGGGGAAGGGTCACCAAGGAACACGCATAAAGGACCCATTGTCAAAAAGAAATGGGGGAAGGATCGAGGGTGGGAGGTGGGGAGGGTGGGTCTGGGGAAAGTGGTGGTGGGAAAATGTTGATGTGGGGATGAGGGGATGGAGTACATGGTGGAGGGGAGAAAGGGGGGAAAATGAGACAACTGTAATAGCATAATCAATAAAATATACAAGAAAAAATGTGGTTTGAACGCTGGAGAAAATTCACAGAGTTTTTTTGTGTGCTAACTCGGTACTTTCAACTGAACTCAGTATTTGCATCACTTGGGAGCTTGTCAGAATTGCAACCTCAGACTTAGCCTCAGACCTGTTGAATCAGAATACGGATGTTGACATGATCCCCAGGTAATTAGTAAGCATATTAAAGCTTGAAAAGTCTTACTGTAGAGAATTGGGAGGGAAAATGAGGGCACGGCTTCAGCCATAATATATGAATCCAAGCAATCTGTCCTGCAATCTCAGGCCCCCCCGCCCAGGAATGCCTGCCCAAGCTTTGATGCATTGGCCGTGGAACGCAAATCCTGGCATAGAAGAGAAGTCCTCCCAGCAGCAATGTCCCATGTTTTATGAATGTTAGTGACACTTCTACTTTTTTTTTGCTAACACATTACTGCATTTGGAAGTTGACTTTTGGTCTACTCGAGTGAAATGACAGCTGCAATCCATTTTCCAAGCTTTTAGTGCTTTGGGTAAAGTACTTGTTTTGTTATGTTTGGAAGACACATGTCATAAAGGAGCAGAGTTTTGAAGGGAGCTGGGCTTCAGTTTTCTCTGGGGAGGACCCAGTGAACCCCCAGGAAGAGAATAGTAATCATTAGGTAGATAATTAACCTAAAATCTCTTAGCAGCAAAGATGCAATGCCTTAGAATTGTGCTGTAGACACCCAGTAAGGCAGTGACAACTTTGTTGTAGTCTGAGATTTTTGAGGGGAGAATTGAAGATGAGAGACAGTCTAGCTCTCTTTTTTTCTTTTTCGTGGCAAGTTTTTCTTTTGATCCATAAGTAAGCCACATTGTAGTAAGTTTTTGAAGTTATAAAGATTGAACTCACAGAGGCATCAGCCAATGTTTCTCCATGACTTTTTGTGCCCAAGGCATTTGTATATTGTCCAGAGTTACTGCGTCACATAACTCCAGGGAATTCATCTACATTGTAGTTTCTGTGAGAGGGGCCTCCTAGAATTGTGCAGTACCACAATTCTGTTTACACGTCCCAGTGTAGAGGTAAGTAAAAAGGATATAGGCAGAGCTATTTCTTTCATTCGACATCTATTTAATATAATTATTCTCAACTCATGCTGCATATCAAACTCATCCCTAGAGCTATTAGAAATATAGCTGTTCAGGCCATATTCTTATAGCTATTAATTCAGTAGGTTTGTAGCAAGACTTGGAAGTCTGTGTTTTTATAAAACTCTAGGTAATTTTGGTGTGCTGTCAACTCTGTTTTTAGTGCTAAGGTAGGTATTTAAAAAATGAAGTCACTGCCTATTCCTTCCAGGCATCTGTGCTGCAGTGGGAGTAATGTGAATATAAATGATGCGTGATACTATAATAGTTTATGGCTGTGATAGGGGCTAGAACCAAGAGTGTCTAAATGACTGTGATGAGAATGGAGCTGAACCCCTCCGTGGGCACTTCTTTGTGGGTTTGTATGGATGTGCATCTATAAATAAAATGGAGGTGTCTGTGGTAGTGTATGTTAGTGTCCCTCTTCTGTGTCCTGTGCTAACTTGTTGAACTCTCACCTGTTTTCACACCTGCAGAGGTCTAGGGTCCTGTGGTCTACCTCTTTAAACTCTTGTTAAAAAATGACCTGCCTGTTCACACTAATGTATATATTGTTGATGATCCTATCATATTCCCTTTCATGAAAAGTTTTCATTTTAGTAGACAGACCAAGACCATTAATGATGGGACTTGGGGAGTGGCAGCTTGAGTTGGGGGGGAGTGTGTGTGCACATGTGCACATGTGCATGCATGTAAATAGAGGGTGGGAGTCCTAAGGCTCCTTGTAATCCTACCAGGTAGCTACATCCTGTCACTTCATTAGAGGCTGACTGTAAAATTTAGGAATCAAGGTAGAAAATGAGGGGAGAGAGGCGTATCAACTTACAGTGATAATGGCCAGCTTACAGTGGCCATTTAGTTAGAAATGAAACACTAATTTAGAGAAGTGCTGAGTAAGAGGAGAAAAGGAGAATTAAAGGAAATGAAACTCCAGTGAACATTTGATCATGTCTTAATGAGCAGTGAAAATCGATGAGGTGAAAAACGTCAGTTTGCTCAAAAAGATGTTTTCCTGGTTTTTAAAATAGTCAGTTGGGTGCTAGATTCATTCTGCATTTTAGTAATGATGATCATATTTATATTTTCCTTAAGTTTCTTTACCATAAAAATGATTTTTCAAATTACTGTTTCCTTGAATTCTTTTTATGAAAATGACATTACCTATTTTTAGGTAATACATGAATGAACTGAGGGAAGATTATCACTCCAAGGCAAACCAGATTCTTGTCCATCAAATTCAATTCATATTTTTGGGGGTAGCAAAGTCAGAACTTCCATATTTTGGCCTCCTATCAATATGATATGGGCAACAGTAGTGATGGGAAGGCTATTAATATCATTCTCGGGCAAGTTTCTCTGAAAGCCAATAGAGACACAGCAGTGGAGAGCTCCTTTCTTTTGTATGGATTATAACAAGTTGTAGAGTCCAAGATCCTTTAACATTTATATTTATGTTCATTTTGATAGATTATGCATTCTGTGCTTTATGTATAGATTCAGAAAGTGAAGCCAAAAATCTTGGAATTTTTCCTCTGAGGCCTCTCTCCCTAAGAAGACTGCTTGCTTCTAGGGGATGGGACGCTGAGGATGTTCACAGCTGACCTCTTGAGTTGCCTTTAGCCTCACCACCACTCCACAAATAGCCTCGAGTTTTGAGGCAGTTCCCAACAATAAGCTTTGTTGATGATGCTGGACAAGTACACACAGGTGTTCCAGACTACTTCAAAATGTATTACTCTCTGGCGTGAGGCGGACATGGTGCCTGGCCTGAGATTTAATCTGTAGCAGTTACATGTTTTCCTTTCTTGGAGATGAGACTGCAACAGACAAAAAGTATAATGGAACTTATACAAGGACAGTGATAGGTCTACCAACGTGTTGTTTTAGCTATCAGGAAGGCCAACCCCAGGTTAAATATGAGCCCGACTGATACTGCAGTTTTAAGGCTATGGGAAAAGCACTGCATGACCTTTTGATTTGTTGTCAAACTTATCCGAGATGACATGCATCTTTGTCTGCTTTCATGTGAGAGAATACAACACAGTTGGAATTCAAAACACTAAGAGAAGGACTCAGGTGATATATTTGTTGATAGATTTTTGTTTCTTTTAGCTTTGTACTTTGAAATGAACAAAGCCATCACTTTACGACACTGTCAGGATTTGAAATCTGCAAAAAGTAGGATAGGGGTGGTAGTGGGGAATGCCTATGTTCTAAATAAATCTTCTGTTTGGCAGGAACAAATTTGTAGACTTCTTTATAGGAAATACAATAGGCCTGGATCTCTTTTGCTCTCTCAGCCTCTCTCTTTCAGCATCAGGGCATGTCTTCAAATCAAACACTTTAATTTCATGGCAAGGTTTGGGATTATACAAATCTAGGCTTCCTGAAGATAAGAGCAGAGTAGTGGAAAAATAAAACAAATCAATCTCCCAACAATATAAACAACATACAAGAGTTTTGCAATCTATCAATGAAAACTAATTAAGTACACATTGGTGCTAATCTCTGGATTTTAGAGCATTGATAATCTATAGTGTGTGCTCAGTAAGAGTACTGAAAATGTACCTCTTCTCCATTTCCCAGTGACCTGTATAATTAAGCAATGACATATTCTTTGACTGCTCATGTGCTGGCCTGGAACACTGAACCCCATAGTTTATTAGTTTGCATTGTTAGATGTTCCAGTTCCCAGCCATGGTGGTGTCTGGAACAAACAGCCTCAAGACGGGCAGGTAGATTATGAAACTATGGATTCTGGAGTATTTTTTAATCAAAAGTGGCAAGGAATCTATAATATCCCTTGATTTGCTTAAGTCCTGTTAATAAAACTTCAGAGTAATAGGAAGACGCTTCAGTATATTCTGTGGTAAAAATATTTTAGCACTAATTCCAACCATATCATTGCCTAACAATCAGGGGTCACTTTATTTCCATGCTAGGGTTTGGTAAATGGGGAAAATTTTTATTCTAGAATAGGCTGAAATTAGCAGTTAGTCATCAATTTCTATTTCATAGGAAGGCCTAACATGATTATTGTGTATGGGATGTTTGTCTTAATTCTTTTTCTTGAACATTTCAGGATCTCTTTGGTGAATGAAGGCAAAACTCAGAAATCAGCAAAAAAGGGAGTGAGAATTGGACAGAGCCGAAATAGTTGTGGAAAGAAAGGACTTAAAAGCTGTATTCTGCATTGACTGTTCACTGATACCATTTTAATTTTGGAAAAGGCTGATGGTGTCCATCCATAATTTCTTTGTAATCACAGCAAGCCTTTCTTCTGTCAATCCTGTTTCACTAACAGTAGTAACTATAGTTTATATAGTATTTATTGTGTACCAGTTACAATGCTAAATGCTTCTTCACATTATCCTTTAATCCTGAAATGAAACCTTTGAGGTACACATTGTGATTCCCATTTCACTAAGGAGAAAAGTGAATAGTCAACTAAATAGTTTGTCCAAGGCCATCCCTAATAAGTCATAGAGCAAACTTAATCCCATGGCAGCCTGACCTAAGAACTCATGCAATTCCAGCTGCCATTCATTCCTCCCCACCCACCCACCTACCTAAGTTTAGGAACTAGCAAAATGAGCAGGTGTGTCCTTTCTAAGGCCCTTCTTATTGCATAGAAGTTTGCTTGTGCGTGTGTGTGATAACAATGCCTTCCTATTTAAAATTCTCTGTCATGCATTATTCGTTCTTAAAATAGATGACTCACTTATTTTACTACTTTAAAACAGCCAGGAATGCAAGTGGAGGACAAATGGTTGCTACTCATGTAGTTATTCTTAATTTGTGCAATGATATTTTACTACACTGGTTATATTTATGGATACAGGAAAAAATACAAGACTAGATGTGATCAGTCTGAAATATGCTAATTATTTATTCTGTGAATATGCACCAAAACTATGCACAGTAACATTAAGGGAACCTTCACCTCATAATCCATCAATATGTAGCTGTCAGTCTGTCAGCTAATTACAATCAATGCACTAGGCAAGGAGGAACTCCAATGCATATTAACAATAGTTTGCATTCTCCAGTCATGGCATTTGAGCCGTCACAGAGTGTGAGATGAATGCACATGAAAAATAATGCATCTTTTTCAGCTAAATAATTTTGACACAATGATGATATGTTTTTCTCTCTTTTTCTAAAGTGCTTATATCATTTCTCATCTCACAACCAAGTAAAGCAAAACAAAAAAGAAACAATTTCTAAAAGGACTAAGAAACTACTGACTTAATTTTCATTTGCTGCATTGAACCATGTCCTCAAAGAAGCCTGGGGAGAGTTCCTTGTTGTCCTTGCCCTGATAAAATCAGAGCAAAGATTTTTATCTATAATAGGCTGATGGTGTTATAAGGAAGAGACTTCTGGCAGAATTTTAAGATAGAAATGACTTAAAACATATCGTATTTTGACAAACGTTTGACTCTGTAAGATTTTTTTTTCCTTTTAGTAATTGTATGTTTTTACCTTAGCTTGCGGAGATTTACTGCATAACTAAGTGCCACCTTGAATAGATGGCCTATCTGCAAACTGGTAAGACATAGGCAAATGGTATTGTGAGAACCCGTGTTCGTGAAGTCACCAAACTCCCACAGTTGGTCTCTGAACCCTCCCTTACTTCAGCGATGCAAAAACTCTGCAGCAAGATTCTTTTGGTCCTTCCTAAAACGGACTGAGCCAAGATCTGCAGGGTCTCAGGTATCCTCATTGCCTTAGGACTGAGCAGCTGTTCCATCCACAGGAAACCTTTGCTGTGACTGCTCAACATCTCAGCTGCTCGAATGGCTCCAGAGACTGTGGCCAGGTGCCTTGGTCTACCTTCTCTGTTTTTTTTTCCTTTGTTTTTGGTTTGGCTTTCCAAATGTTGTTTCTCAGAAGGAAGTGAGGAGAGGGGGATTCGCTGTAATCCGTTTACACTCCAAGAACTCCCAATTCTGTGGATACCTAACATCTTCATCTAAGTTCACAGCTTTTCTGCTCGTATTAGCAGCTGATTGTCCATGGGCTGAGGGTCATTACATAGAAGAGCTACAGCTGTGTAATTGCTAGCTCAAGGTCCCTGTCAACTTGCAGCTATGGGATCTTGTGTCATCAGAAGCCATTGTTAGTAGGTGTACCCCATGCCATCGAACTGTCGCTATCTTAGTCACCTCCTAAGGAGCATGGTAGGGCTCCTTTAAGTATGTTCCAATTCTTTCCTTGCATATTGGGCAGAACAGACCCTTAGAGTAATGTTCTTTACAGATTAAACTCTGCTTGCCAAAGCTCTCAATTCCTATTCTCATACTCTTCTCTTTCCTCATTTTCTTCACTCATTATTACATTTTCAGTAATAGGTCAAGCATGAAACAAAATAGCATAAAAGTAGGGCTAATGATTAAAACATTTTAAAACTCCCACTTATGGAAAAAAAGGAAAATGCATGTTTGATTTGTCTTTAGTCCAATGATTAAGCCTTTTTTGAATTATTATAACACTGTATGCATAAGAATTATTCTCTTTTTTTTCCATGTTAAGGACACTTTACAATTAAACTCATTACATTCCACCAAGATTCCCTATTAAGGGATATAATGTATTCTTCTCTTTTAGTCATAGTATGTTTCAGTATCCTTCCTGAGAATAAATTAGTTTTGTTTCCATGTTTTCCAATTTTTTGAAAAGACACATGGATGACTGGATTATTGTGATTCCTAGCTATTAGGAGTGAAAAATATAATCAAAGGAAATATCTTTTTGTATAGGGACTAAGTTTGTGGAAAAGCTTGGGTTTCTTAAGCAGAGAAAAATGCTATTAAATATCACTATGTCCCTAAAAATGATTTTCAGACTCTACTAAAACACTCTTCTAAGTTATTTTAATTTTTAATTTAATTTTTATTTTTAAATTCTCACCCAAGGATATATTACTTATTTGAGAGGCAGAGAGAGAGAGAGAAACGGAAAGAGAGAGAAAGAGAGAGAGAAAACAGAAACATCAATGTGAAGGAAAAACATTGATCAGTTGCCTCCCATACACTCCCTGACCAGCGATTGAACCCATAACCCAGGTATGTGCCCTGACTGGGAACCAAACCCACTACCTTTTGGCGTATTGGAGGACACTCCAACCAAGCGAGCCACCTGGCCAGGGCACTGAGATATTTTTATTTATACTACTTTCAAACATGATCCATGGAAATTGTTCTTTTCATTAATGATAATATTTTATTTGTCTAAATATAATGAATATAAAGAATAGTGCAAAGGGACATAGGTCCTGGGAAGTGACCTATGTGTCTAATTCAAAGCATGTCAGATTTTTTTCAGTTTTGATTTGTCTATGCTTTGCAATAGAAGGATATGTGTTGCATTGCATAGTATGAAATATGGTGGTCCTCTGGGCCATGCTGCCCTCCAGAAAGAGCATAATTACTCTCCACACAAGGGTACCCACTTTCTTAGTTTCTACTGTAATCATCTATTTTTACCTTGACTTTTTTTCTTTTTAGTAAGAATAAACACTTTCAGCTTCAGGACTTAATAATTTAACTTATAGCTATTTAGAAAGTTTCAAACTTTTAGATAATTATATTCAGAGGCCTCATGAATTTCCTCCATTTCTGTAGGAGTGGGAATGAGAAAACCAGTTCAGTCATGGCCAATTTGGCAGTTTTCAAACAGTTAAGAAAAGGAGAACTAGCATTTTCAAGGCCCATGGTCTGTGTCAAATCTGAATTTTTTCCCACCTATTTTTTTCTATAATGATTATACTGAATGAAAAAAATTATTTTGTAGTTTGGAGAATGCTTATTTTAAACTCAGTCGATGCCCACTTCTATAAAAACAGACAGGCACTATAGCAGAAAACCAGAGAACCCTGGCATCACCATGCTTCTGGGCCTTCGAGAGTTTGGAGAGGGCTCAGATCTGTTGTGCCTTGAAACAAATAATTTTATTTTAAAGTATTTACATCAAATGGTTATTTGTTCTTTGAAGTAGAGTGTTCTGCAAACCCGAAACCTGACTGGGAGGTCAAGGAGGTCAAGGAGGTGTGTGGTCCACAGTCACTGTTTAAAAGTTCTTCAAGAAAATTTCATTTCGGAACATGAATTTTGTGTTGATACTTTTCCTCTATGATGAATGAAATTCTTCTGGAATGAGAAAGGAAGGAAGGAAGGAAGGAAGAAAAGGAAGAAAGGAAAGGAAAGGAAAGGAAAGGAAAGGAGGGAGGAAGGAAGGAAGGAAGGAAAAAGAAATTTTCTGTAGAAGTTTTATCTATATAGACTAGAAAGATAGAATAAAAAGATGGCTAAATTATTAACTTTTGGCATTTTATGATTGATAATGGTCATTACTGATGAATCTGTTTCATAGCTCAAGCTGGTTAACTATTAATTCCACTGACATGGGCAGATGAATTGTATTATGTGTTCACTTTGCACAGGTAGACAGCCAAAATCCATTCGCCTTCTTGGAATGATGCAAATGAAAATTAGGACTGGCATGCGTCCTCACGTATGAAAAGTCATTTCACTTTAGAGCTTAAATTGACGTCCGTGATCTGTAAGGTGTAACTTTTTCTTCAACAACAACTATTGATTTTGCTAACTGCTTACTATGGGAATTATGGTAACACTGTGTTAACTTTCAATATTTGTTTAGCATACTTCTCTCCTCTCAGATATCCTGCAGATTAGCCCTTCGAGGCTTACCATCATCTTCATCACTGTAGTCCACCAAAGGACTGTGGGCCTTGAGACAGTGACTGGAACTATAACTTTGTGTTGGGATATCACAGAGCCACAGAAAGAAAGGCAGTGTGATTATCTTGTCGGCACACACGAGGAGAGGCAGCCACAAGTGTGTGTAACATCTGACTGAGCTGTAAGTCGGCAAAGCATGACAGACCAGTTCCCCTTGTCAAGAACCTCATGGGGCATCACAGTGTCTTTGTAGTGGAATTTTGTTATTTTGAAAGCCTTGCTTAAATTGTTTTTAGGACTTCAAAGGACATGTGTGGTACCCAGTTTCTCTGACAGTAACAATGCAGTAGAAAAGACCTGCCTTCTTAGGAGTAATATGTGTATACTGAGATTGATGGATACAAGATCAAATATCAAAATCAGTTGTTTCCCTCTATCCTGGCAATAACCCATTATACAGTGAAATTGAAGAAAGAATTCCATTCAAAACTGCAACAAAACCTATATCGTATCTGGGAGTAAATCTATCAAAGAGTGCAAGTGCTTTAAGGAAAGTTGGTCAATGAAGAAGCAAACTGTAAATTAATACATTCACTATGATATGTATATTTTCAAAGTTATCCACAAAATATACTATTATATATAAATGTATTTATGTAAAAGTATAACAGTGGACTGGGAGGATATACACCACACTCATAGTGTCTTGGAAATCGGGATTGAGGCTTTAGTTTTATTTCTGCACTGAAAATAAGACTTTTAGTTTTATATGTGACCTTCACATTTTTTACAGAGATTTTATTCATATATGGCTTGTGTATTAAAACAGTTTATACATGAGAAAATATTAGAATAGTAGAAGCATATAGATCAAAACAGCAGTTTTGGACGCTGAGAATATGGGTGACTCTTATTTTCTTTTTACTTTTATATTTTCCAAATATTATTTTCTACTGCCTCAGGAGAACAAGTTGACTTGTTATAAATTTAGTTAGACAATATTAGGGACTAAAAGCAGACTGACAAGCAGAGGAGAAGAGTCAAGTGTACCACAACATGGTAGGAAAAACCAAAACAGAATTTGGGGACATGAGGCCAGAGTTCAAATTCACTACCATCACTCTAGAAATTCAGGCAGAATTTTAGTTAGGTTTCCCCAGCCTTCAACCAGAGATAATCCTAATTTGCAGGGTTTTAAAAAAAAAGTTTTTTTTAAGGATTAAAGATAATGAATTTAAAAAGCCTTTAATATAGGACATACTACATGAGAATTTGAAAAGATGGAAATCTGAGGATAAGAATCTAAAGAAATGTGAAAAATCCTACAATCTTAATCAAGTTATCAACCTAGGAGAAGCTGAATATCTAGGAAAAATATATCCTCTAATCACATTCAGGACCATCTAGACAAAAAACCACCAAAGAGTCATACTAAGATACATAGAGTGTCATTAGGATTATTCTAGGAGAAGCAGGGCAATTTGGAATTCCAACCAGGAGCTAATGGTCAGTTAATAAGGGCCCTCAGACTCTGCCTCTGTCCATGCGGGAGAACCTATTATTTGGTTTTGGCATGTGGATGGCCATATGTACGTAGATCACCTATTTGTGTAGCAGGCACTGGTTTAAGGCCTTTGTGTTCTTAGAGCATTGCATTTTCCCCTGTAACGATCCTGTATTTATGGATGAGAAAACAGCCCAGAGAGGTGCGGTAGTAACCTGCCTAACGTCACAGAACTGTGAATGCCATCTGCCGTATTATTGAGGTTATTCTGATCAGTTTTCTCTGTACCATTGAGACAGCACCCCTGTTTAGATGGCTCACTCCTGGAGATTATCTCTACTCCTGTTTTGTCTCCCCGGCGTGGTTAGCGATGATTAGGATACCTACCTTCTCCACTGTTGTACATTTTCTGGCAACTGTCAAACCAAAGGAGGTGTCCCCTCTTAAATCCTCACTCCTAACCACTTAATAAATTACCTGACATCACTTTAGTACATTTAAATTTGCTTTTCTGGGTTAAATAATTATGGATTAAAATCATTAGTTTCATTTGATTCACAAATACCCAAGAGTTAGCTGGGCTGCTCTTTCAAGTAGAATTCCATTTCTTTGTAGCTGATGGAAAGCAATATTATTAGCCAGAGAATATTAAGACCATGAATGACTGTGCATGGGGTAGGCAAAAACAAGGGAGGGAGAAGGACAAGAAATACTGTAATTCACTTGAGAAATGTCAGTAGGAGAACATAACTGTGGCTGGGCAACCTTGGAAACTACAATATGTTAAAGGAGTAGGCAGTAATACTTTTTTTATTGGACAGCTTTATGTAGACACCAAAGTGATTGGAATCTGGTAAAAGCCTCGATGAAGCCGAAATGCTCAGGGTTGCAAGGCCTTTTATTGGCTTAGTCAAAATATTAATGGAACTGTTTATGGCTCTAGGTGAAGGCGGGGTGTATTTCCCTGATGCACTGTGTCTCCTGGGTTTGTCTCAACACCTTCTTTCTCTTCTGCTCAGCCACGCTCTCGTGGGCTCACCACGCGTAACTGAGCTTTGCCTTTGCTCTGGCTTCCATGCTCTGCACCCGGAGCCCTGGGCACACATTTTGAATGTTTTATTAGTTGCAAGTCACAGATAGCTTTAATCGTGCCAGCTAGACTGGAGGCCGAATGTATTTAAAGAGAGCTATCAGGGTGTTTAGCCATTTCACAATCCAGAGCTTTAGGTATCACATCGCAGGTCAGTTAGGAAAAAAACTATGACTAGGACGAGGGTTCTAGTGATTCCTGCATCCCTTGTCTCCTCCTTTCTGGGTGTTTTAAATGTGAGATAGATAAATCCTTTCTATACAGCACAGGCATAAAAATGTCAATACTTAACTTCTTTTTGCCTATGCTGCACAAATAATAAAACCGAAGAATTCCAGTTTTCTTTATGAGTTTTTCTTTTCCCCAAATACAAACTTTTTCTCCAATTCTTAGTGCTATAGTAATGAGTAAAGTTCAAAAAGATGTTAATATGTTAATTCCCACTGATCTAATTTTAGCAAGTGGGACTGGTTTGAAGAGCATTGTTATAGAAGTTAGCCTGGAGCTGTGGGCAGAGCCTGGATTGGCCTCAGGGGATGAACACAGATGTCTCAAAGGAAGAGCGTTCAGAACTGTGAATACAGAGGGCTCCAGGTTATCAGTATTTGTAAACCACACATTTATGGATTTGAGATTTGTGCATCAGAGCAAATAAATGCTATTTCATGGAAAATATTACTCTAAAAATTCTATATAGGATACACTTAAAATATTTTAAAATTATTTTTTATTGATTATGCTCTTAACAGTTGTCCCAATTTTTTCCCCTTTGGCCCCCTCCACCCAGCACCGCCACTCCCTCAGGCAATCCCCACACCATTGTTCATGTCCATGGGTCATGTGTATAAGGTTTTTGGCTACTCTATTTCTTGTACTGTACTTTACATCCCCATGGCTATTCTATAACTACCTATTTATAAATCTTAATCCCCTCACCTCTTGACCCATTCCCCGACAAACCCCTCCCATCCGA
The DNA here is from genome assembly GCA_004026545.1 of Mormoops blainvillei. Classification (NCBI taxonomy): domain Eukaryota; kingdom Metazoa; phylum Chordata; class Mammalia; order Chiroptera; family Mormoopidae; genus Mormoops; species Mormoops blainvillei. The sequence continues at coordinate 65,975 of PVJD01005760.1, forward strand.
CAACCATTAAAATACTCTCTGTGTCCATGATTCTGTCTCTGTTCTTCTCGTTTGCTTAGTTTGTTTTTTAGATTCAATTGTTGATAGGTATGAGAAATAGAAGTTGTCTGGAAAATAAAATTAACGTGCGCAAAAGAGGTTTAACTGAAAATTCAGCAATGAATAAAATAATAAGCCGAAGGTATTATTTTTTTCCAGAATTATCCAGTGCTGATTTGGTCTTAGTCTTTCTGAATTTGATAACTGACTACCATTCCTGTGCTCTGTTGAGCAGAATCTCATTTGCTCAGCATCATTGGGTAATGACGTGTTTTGTGTATGTGCATTTTCTAGGTAATTGAAGACTAACCTTTTAAAGATTCAAACTTTTTAAAAAAGTTTAGATAATTTTTTCACTTTCTAGTCCCTTAAAATCAAGTCCATTGAACACTATTTAGCATTTTTTGACAACTAAAATTTATCTTGAGAATTTTATTTATCGTAGTCTGAAAGGCGGTGATTTTTCTCTGGTCATGCTGTTTGGAGTGGTTTACATACCTAATAAATGATGCTGGATGGTTCTGTTTGCCTACTGTTCCTCTTTTATGCTAATTTTATCTTTTTTTCAAGTAGTACTTTACTATTCTTAGTGTGTTCTCCTTTCTGATTTGTTCATTATAATTTAACATGGAATGAGAAAGCAGATAACCAGCCATATTAGAAATAGAAAATATCAGTCAAGGTAACTGAATTCCGAGGAGCTCTCATGAGTAAAGTTCACGAACATTCATAGCATATGCGTGCGATTTGTTTTCCACATTTTAGGACTAACATGCACGCCTAGAGAAGTGACCTGCACTTTCCGTCTCGTAGTCCCTCATACTCCTCAGTCCACTGATTTCTCTCCCGTTCAGAGGCGGAGGCTGTTGTTCTTTGATTATCAATAACATTTTCTCTTTGGATCATTGTAAGTTCCCTTTGGTGCCTTTTTGTTTTTTCCCCTTTTATGTGATATTTTACTCGCAGTGCTCATCTCTCCACATTGTCTCGGCGAGTCCCCAGCAGGGGATTGCTCAAGGTCCAGTGGGCATAATGTAGGAAACGAGGATGACTAGGGGAGGTGTTTGTTAATGGGCATAAAAAATGAGCCAGACCTCAAATGGCCAGGCAGTGGAGCAAGTTGTGATCCTGGGGGAGGGTGCGGGTGGCATGGGCCAATTATAACAGAATGGTACAGGGAGGCTAATCTGGGCAGATGGAGACGCCTCAGCTGAACTCAGTTCCCAGGTTTAGGCAGTGGATGAAACAGAACAGGAAGAGAGTGCTCAGCAGCTGGCAAGATGGGGATAGTGGACACACACTCACCCAACCTGGGTTTCAGAAGCTGCTTGGGATCTGAAGATGGAGAGAATACAACTGACCTATCTGTGCTCAAACCCAGAGCAGTGACTATTGCCCAAGTCTGCCAGCTTTCTCTGTGGGCTACCCTGTTTCGTTCTCATTGATTTTTGAGATAGGATCAGTATAGCTTGTATGTCTACATAGAAAAAAGAGATTAAAAAGGGAAAAACAAGCATTAGCTTTTTTATTTATTGGGAGAAGTGTTTGTTACCTAGATACTGATGGCTCTCAAATCAGTTCCAGCCCAGAGAGCTCTGTATAATACAACCAACTTATGAATGCCTTTGTTCCACTACAGTATTTAAACAGTGGGGTCATGTGGTATGAATGGAGACAGTAGATGGGACCAACCACACAGTTTTCTTATCAACCTCATTCATCTGGTGCTATGACTACCTTATCTGCCAACTATAAAGAACAATGATGAGACTTCTAGAACGATTATCCAACCATCTACTGGCAGGATGATTGTATTAAACCCCTCTCATCATGGAGAGCACTTGGTTTGCATTGCAATAAAGACCACGGTTCTGTCAGCTTATGGGCTTATGAAATGACTTTAATTGATATTCCATTATTGTTATTCCAAGCAGTGGACACCTGTGATATTTCCTGTTATTTTCCTGTATCATCATGTAAAACCAGAAGACTCCACAGAACATACTGGCTCCTTGAAGACATGGTTATAATGTCAACTTGGAGGTGACATCTTACAAAGTCAGGGTGTTCTCTTGCTGGAGACCCGGATATGGTATATGCTTTAAATCAACAGTCATATGGTGCGGTTTCTTCTAGAGATAGAATTCATGTGTCTGGTGGGAGCAACAGTTCTTATCTTTACATATAACTGCAAAAGGAAAGTTAGGCTTCATGACACACAACTTTAGGTTTTATTAGTTTAACTATCTTAATACTATGGGGGAGAATGTTTCCAGAGGGCCCAAATTATTAGTTCCACCAGACATGAGGAATGGCAATGAAAATGTGATGACTGGCATCTGTAGGATGGCTTAGCCTGTCCACTTGATTTGTAGTGACTTCCGGTGACTATTTGCATATACACAAATACAACATAAGTAGTTTCATACTTTGTGTCCATTCTATGAAGTCCACCTTCATCCCTTTCCTCCTGGCATTTTTGTCATTAATCTTCTTTCCTTGTTCTAAGACCCTTGCCACCTAGCCAGCCCCTACCCATCAATCAGTGTATGCATACTTTGCCAGGGGTGTCCAACTCATGGCCTGTGGGCCACATACAGCCCAGGATGCCTATGGCTGTGGCCGGACACAAAATCATAAATTTATTTAAAATCTTTTTTTTTTGCTCATCAGCTTTCGTTAGTGTTCGTGTTTTTAATGTGTGGCCCAAGACAACTCTTCTTCCAGTGTGACCCAGAGATGCCAAAAAGTTGGACACCCCTGCTAGACCATCTCTTCTCCCACCAGAATGTACAAAAGTTTTTTTTTTCCCCATTCTAATGGTTACCCTTTACACTATCTTTCAGAGCCACCAAGAGGCTGGGATTTGGATCTACATTGCTTTTATTCACATTACCATTATTTTTGAAACTTATTAGATTTCTAACTCTTATAATATGTTGTATTAGGTATTTCTGTTGATATATTAGTGGTTGAATAGGGAGGAGTAGATGTTTTTAATTTGCTACTTCCCAAAAGTGTCATGTGTGCATGTGATATTAAGCAAATTTATTTTGTATACATTATAATTAAAAGAAGAGTGACATATATTTATTTTGTTATAGAATTCATTGCACTTTGCCTTACTTAAAGAAAAAATTTGAGATATTTAACTTTTCTTTTATGAAGACCTTAGAAAATGAGATTCCATTTTAGAATATCTCACAAAATGTCAACAGAATAAGCCCAGCAGAATGCCGTCCATTTTCTTCAGGGATAAGTGCTAGATCAGGTAAAATGTCTGAGCAAATGACAACGTCTTACAGAAAGAGCTTGACCTCCAGTGTGTGTAGCATTGTGGTCATAGGGATATGTTCTGGTTGGTGTGATTTTTCTTATTTGTTAGCTACATGGCAGATCAGAATTGTAAAACACATCAGTTAGACTCAGTTGTTAATACATGATAGTACATTGAAGATGCTTAGCTTATAAGTTGCATGAAGATCAAAATGAGACCTTTTACTGTGTAATACAGATATTCCTTAATGGCATTTGTTTTATGTTTATTGAGGGGTGTCTATAGCCTTCAGAAAGCAGCCGTGAACTTTTAAAGGGAAAGAATAATTTAGTGATATCTTCTCTTTTGATACTTTTCCCTTGGCTGTCATTTATGAAACATCTGATAAGCAAGATAGGTTTACAGTTAGAGTACATATTTCTTTGTAAAAATAGTAGTAAGTTGAAGGACACTTTGAATAATGAAATAAAACCTGAGTAATGAAATAAGCTTGGCGATGAAATGAGGATGATTAACAGTTTGTTCTGTTGAAATGCATGTTTCTTTAGCTCATATGCAATTGATAAAGAGGGGCGTGATGTCAGTATAACATGGAGGGTGTGCTGTCCTGTGTCCCAGCATGCTAACATTTCATAGCTATCAGATGTAAAGTATTTTACAATGGAGGAGAAAACCTTAGCAATTAGAGAAATGTAAGAAAATAGCTTAAAATTCTACAGAAATGACTTCCTTCCCTGCAAGGTAGTGCCTTTTTGGCATAGTGGCTTCAAGAAATGCTTTCCGAGGAAGCTGCATATGCAAGAGCAGCCACTGAGAACACAGTGCTTCCATGTTAAAAAAAAATTAATGGGGAACAGTTTCTCTGGATTGAACTTTTAATTTTCATGTAATTGGCTTCTCTTAGAAATGAATTCTGCAAGGATCTACGTGTACAAGTAGGAAGCACAAGCTAAAGGGTGTAAGATTGCACAGGATGGACTGAGGGTTTTAGGTACACCTGCCAGTTAAGGCCTAATTATGCTAGTGGACTTATCAGAAATGTGATTTTGTTTGTCACCTGGTTATAGAGTCCCATGGGTTTTGACTGGTCTGCCACAACCCTGTTTTTCCCATCGGCATACGAGGTTTTTGAGGAAAACATATTTGGCCATAGAGCAGAAATACCTGTCCTTGTACTCAGAAGACTAGAGTGAGCCTCTCCCAGCGCGAGGAGCAGAGGTTCGTGACGAGGTGAAGCATTGTAAGCAGCTGGTCCTCTAGGCTGTCGTGCGGGTAAAATGAGATTATGTATGTGAAAGTGCTTTATAGATTCTATATTCTTATTAGGAGATCTCTTGGGAATAAGCCTCTTTAAACCCTTCTTCATCATTACTTTTTTATTCAACAAACTTTTAGAAAGTGCTATCTCTGGGGTGGGGGGGGGGCTGCAATGTGCTAGATGCTTAGAATAAAATGAGGAAAAGCGTCATGTTTCTGCCCGCGTGGAACTTACAGCCCAGTGGGGAAGATGGAGTTAAAAAAGATAATCACGGAAACGATCGCTTAATTAAAACCTGTCAAGGAAATGAACATGAGATGTGAGCAAATGTAGTAAAGCATTTTGATGTAGGCTCTGGCAGTGAGGAGGCCCCTCTGAGGAAGAGCTGACCATGGACTAGATTAGCCTGAATAGGAGTTAATTATGTGGGGGTGTGCGTATGCATGTATGCACACATATGTGTTCATGTGTGTATATGTGCGGGCTTATTTCAGTCAGAGGTCCCAGCTTATTCCAGACAGGGAAGCACCCTGTACAGAGGTTGTGTAGCAGAGAAGAGGATTGACGCTTGAGGATTTAAAGAAAGGCCACTGTACCTGTGATCCTGGGAAGGGAAAAGTACGACAGGTAGGGCCCAGACCTGGCAAAGCCTCAGAGCTCCTGGGAATGGTAATGGGCTTAAACCCTTGAACAGTGGAACTCGTTGCAGACTTATACGTCATAAAATCAGATTTATCTTCTGAAAAGATATTTCATACTTCTGAGAAGAACAGATTATGAAGAGGCAAGAAAGATCTTGTGGAGTCCAGTTAGAGCCTATTATAGCAGCTCCGGAACTTTTCCTGGAGAGATTTTGCTATCCCTGCCATTTTGGAATAGGATGGTGGCAGTGAAAATGTGTAGACGTAGGAACTAAAGAGCTGAAATCAACTGGACAAGCTACATTGCACACAAGGGGTTCTTGGAAGGCAATAAAGATTACATCTAGGTTTCTGCCTTAAGAAACTGAATGATAGTGGTGACATTTACTGAGTTGAGCATTAGATTTGGGGAAAAAGATACATGTGCCTGAGGTACCTTGGAGATTTCCAAGTGAAGATGTTGAATAGCATGTGGGAAAGGCTTGACCTGGCTTGGAGTATGAATTTGTGAAATACTTGCATAAATTGCTAATTGAATCCATATGCACCGATGAAATTGCTGATGCAGAGAGCACGGACTGAAAAAAGAATGGCTGAGCTTCAAGGGACCACTAAGAACTAGGCAGAGGGAGATGAGACTGCAGAGGAGAATTTGAATGAATAAGGAAATAGGAGGAAGGTATGGCATGATTGGAGCCAAGCAAAGCTAGCGTTTCTAGAGCACTCTTTTTTCATGCTAATGGAATAAATATTTCGAATAAGAGGGACAAAGAAGAGAGTTTATAATGTAGGCTTCCTGTGTGTTGGTCTCCGTGGACAAAAATTGGCGGTTTACTTGTATGAGCTCAATATAGACTTGGTTTCTGACATGTGTAGGAAATCTTTGGTTTAACACTTCAGTGAGAATCATGCTCAATGGGATGGCCTTCTAATAAATAGACTTGTTTTTTCAGGCATTTTAAATATAGCAGGGCTACATTCTAATATATGCCTCCCTGGGTGATGTTTATTGTTTTCCTATGTTAGTTATAACTCCCATGTGATGTTTTATATCTTAATGATTGAATTTGAAGGCTAACCACTATGAGCACACATGACATTACACATATAAAGGGGAAAAACAATTAATACCGATATAGCCAGAAAGCAAGGAGTAAAATATGTATAGCACTTTTATCCTTGTGCCTAGAACTGGTCATTTGGCTCTGTTTGATGTTTATGACTTCTTTCTGCCAATATCAATTTCATGTTTTCTTATACCAGCACATCAGCTGGTTAGATTTCTGTACCTGGTAGAGTGACAGAACCTTAATTCCTGAAGGGCTGGTGCCATTAGTAGTCCTTCCTGCATTGGGTTACTGGAGTGTCCCTTTAACTTTTACTTTTGAGTAAAAGTTAAAGGGATTTTACTTTCTGGATTTTATATATACTGTCCCCTCTCATTATATAGAAGCAATACAATTTCCATTAATAACTTGGATCAATTAACCTAGAAATATAGAGACTTCATTCTTTGCCAACTCAGTGGCATGAAGAAGTAAATGTGGCTGTGACACAGTCACAGCCTCCAGCTAAAATGAAGTCTTGTTTCCTGGTGGAAAGATTCCTTTTTTGGGAACCAAGACAACCAAGACAGCAGAGTGTAAAGACGGGACATGGAAAACGAACACTTTGCAAGTAGGCTACTGGGGATAATAAAGAAGGAAATTACTTCCCCTTTCACCATCTTACGGAAACCACGTGGTGTTGGCTGGCACAGAGCATGTATTGTATTTTTGGGACAGTGCTTATGGTAGACACTGTGATGCATTAACCAGACCCTGCCTTGAGGAATAAAACACTCATTCCCCCAGCTGTGGGCAGTGCTAGTGGAAGAGAACCCTTAGCTTTCAGCCCCTTTTAGGGTTGCCTCAGCTGTAGGGGACTACCTCTCCTAAGGCCACATTTCCTTTCCAGTTCCGCCTGAATTGAGTGACTGGTTAACAAGGGGGTATAAAGACCCAGTGCTCTTGCTGCGACTCTGGACAATCTCATCTTCTGCATGCCCCACAGGGTTAGCTCAGGCTTTTGTTGAGCCTGCATGGCAGCTCAACTTCTGTCTCTGCATAATCCTGCTTTGTTTCATCTCTTTTGCAAGCCTTGTTTTCAAGACTTCCTGCATGCTAATCACCTTGTCAGAGTCAGTTTTCTGAGGAACTCAACCTGTAAGAGACTGTTGCCCCCAAGTTAACACTGCTGGCTGTATAGCTGAGTCTTCAGTGGGCTAGTGCACTGTTTCATCTGGCTGTTTGGGTGGGCAGGATAAGACCAATGAATCTTGTAGATGTGAGCTTATTTCCTTTTTCCTTTTACTGAGGAATGTGTTCTCTTCTCAGATGCAACAGTATATAGTATAACATGGGGGAAATTAGACATTCTCTAAGTCCATAGTTGTTGGTGCTAACAGAAACATGTGGGTAAGGGAAGGCATGGTTGTATACTGAATAGATACACGTTCCAGTAAGGACAATCATGCCCCTTCCACAGTGGAAGAGATCCAGTGTAGTAAGTAACCTGCTGCCAAGGGCCCGGCTGGTTTCCCCAGGGAAGAGTCACATTGAGGGCTCTACATTTTATGGGGAAGATAGGCGATGCATTCCAGTTAAACTTATGTTGTTCCAAATACGTTAAGAACACCTATTTGGAATTGTTTTCAGAGCTCTTAGATGCATTTATTTATTTTTTCCCCAATTCATTTCACCTGTGGGTCCATAGTCCCTACATATGTAGATGTTATATATAGTACTTATTATTTGTCTGATATAAATATTTCATCAGGTTCTAAACCTAAATCTTTTGTCACTCAACTTCAGCAATCTTTGGTGATTACTGACCACTTTTGGACATTCCTTAATGTTGATCGATCCCCATGTGATTAGAATGGTATAAAAAACTATACACTGACAAAAAAAACAAAAACAAAAACAAAAAAAACACTAAGGTTTTACACCAAAATAATGGATTTGTGAGATTTTTCATTCCTTCTAATTTTCTGAATTTACCAAATTTCCATTATGAGTAGGTATCTCTTTTATAGTGGGGAAAACGAAGATTGATCCCCTTGCCTCAAACCAAAGAAGGCGTTTTTTTTTCTTTCTATATTGGGGTATATTGTGTTCTATATCACTTAAGGGATACTTTAAAAAGATGAATGGCATTTTTCATTTTTTCCAACTCATGCTCCTGGCGACAATTTAACATCTGTGTGTGAAGCGTGGTTGAGAGCACAAGAACAACAGTTCCATTTACACTCTGTAGTAGTAATATTTGGATATTTTTATAAGTTTTTATTATGTTGGGGGCTATTCCTATCAGTTGCTAGAAGGCGATATGCTTTCATTATATTTATTACATAGGCAATGGTTTAAGAATATAGTCATACCATACTGTTTTGCTTCTTTCCACAAAATGATACGTAATTTTTCCCTTATGTTAGTGTAAGGCAGTTGTCTTATTATACTTTGTTACCACAATTACTGAAATGAATGCTCATTTTCTCTGTAATTTAACAAATAATAAAAGGATTATGTGCTGAATTTACTGTACATATCTCTTAGGGCATGTGTAACTTCAGTGTGATATCTCTCCTTTTTCCCACAGTGGTTTTGTATCAAACATTCATTGATGAATGGCCATCAGGAGCTATTCCTAGGGAAGTGAGAGGTTGAACTTTTATAAATTTCAGTGTTCTGTGAATAAAGTATGTGTTAAAAGAATATGTTGAAGTCTTCAGCCTGGAGCGAAGGAGGATGACCCGTTGCTTGTGGCTTACGGCTGATTACGCTAAGGTCCCCTGCAAAATGTTGCTGGGTTCTGAATAGTTCCACCAATTCATCAAGGCTGAAGTTTTCTTTACTTGATCTTTTAGAGTGGTTTTAATAACATAAGTAGTTCATCAAGCACATCCTATCTTTTTTAAAATCTAGTAGTTTGATATTCACCGACCTTGAGTAATTCAGGAGATAATACGGAAATTTCTTACAGCTCCCAAGTGCCATGATTTGGAAAATTTTGATAGCCAACACAGCCTTGCTGTGGAATCAAGGGTTACCTATGGCTACAAAAGAGAATATTTTTTAAAATTGACTCTAATTCTATTCACTGCTGGACACTTGATCTCTTTGAATTTTCTATGTGGAATATAGCTACCCTGTTATAATTTTAAAAGGCACAGTTGGCTGAATCCCTACAGTAGCAATTGTATTTTTCATTTTTAGGTACTGAAGCTTCTGGAAATTGATAAACTTTTGTAACTAAAAAAATAAGTGATTCTTCCAGCCTGAGATTTCTCTTATAAAAAGTGGAATTTCATCAGCTTCTAGTTGTTCTATTGACTTTGGTGGCACAAAGGCACCTGAATCCCATCATCCAACCTAAACTAACATTTTTGTCCTTGCCTGCAGTAATAGGATTGGCAAAGAGTTGCTTTGTTTCCAGAAAGCAGAACTGCTTTGGTGAACTGGTGCATAGTAGCATACAATGCACTGCAACATTTCTTTAGGTGGGAATGATTTTTGCCAGTTCTAAAAGGACTCATATCTGTTCTTAACCTACATTTTTCATGAGGTCTTTAATCAAATGGTACCAGGTCTATAGCATAAGTTTTAAACAGTTTGCTTTTGAATAGATATGGAGGCTTTTAAGTACTGGATCAAGTAGGAATTAAACTCAAGATAGGTTGGCAGTTCCAGATTTTCATCCAAATGGAGCTGGCATCGGCTTTATCATTAAACTAGGCGTCTGTTGATGGAAATGAAAAGCAAATCAGAAGGCATCAAGTGTGATTCCATTCTGAATATAACAAACTCTCTGTTGCTCTGCTGGAGCAACCTAGGAGTCTGAAGAAATTATAAGTTAAAGGAGAGAAAATGTAATTGTGTCCCTGTGGGTTTGCGAGTCTGTTAAGTTAGTAAAATTTTGCTTTTGTAAAGTAAGCCTTCCTACAAGGCAGGCTTTAAGAAATTTTCACTCTATCAAATTGCAGCAGAATGAGATTTTTCTTCAATTGTCTAACAATTGCAGGAGATCCAGTTAACCTCTACTTTCATGATGTCGTTAAAATTTTAAACAGGATCTTTTATCACAAGTTTATAAATGGTGGGAAGGCATTTAAATTGAGTGATTCACTGACAATGTGTTAATAAATGTTGGTATTCAAAAATGTAAAATAATCAGGAGGCTTATTTTGGGACACACAAATGTGAAAGGGTGGTGGGCTGCGTAGTGTGGGCTAATTATAGAGGTCGATCCACTAGGCATCCAGAGTCACAACCATTGTTGTTTCTCTTTATGAAAGCACAGAACCTGACTGTCTTTTGCTCCCAAGTACGGACCACAGCAGTGGTGGAGAGGTCGGGGAGATTTCTTTGAGGAGCCTGAAGAGCCATTAAGAAACCCAACAAGAGCTCTTAACCTTCAAAATGGCTTCAAAAGTGCCATATAATTTAACCTTGGTTGTGCTGTGAGATATCACACAAATGATACCTTAAAACAATTTGTAGGGATAAATGAAGAAAAGAGGAAAGATGGAAAAAGAAAAAAATAAGAAGTGATCACAAAGATCTTTGAGACTTAAAATCAATGTGGAAGCTGGCAGAAGGAACCTGTACCCATGGCCAAGCCTTGTGTTCCCTTTATACATGGGCACAGAAATGCGTGGGCCTTTACCTGAAAAGTTAACAAATGTGAAGCCACCCAGAAAGGCATGACAACACTATTGGCCACATCACCCCGACTGATTCATAGTTATGGAAATCTTAGCAGGTTTCCTAAGGGCACTGAAAATCAATCTGAATATTATTCAAGAATTTCAGAAGGTTGTACTGAGGAAAAGAAAATAGTTGAATAGGTGGAATTGACGATGATCCCCACAGTCATTTATGATGCCACACAGGCAAACACAGAAAAGATATAGGGAAAGAAATATTGCCTAGAAAATCAGATAATTATGTGTGTGTATACATAAAATTCCTTTTTCATAATTTCTCTATGGTTTAGTGGTCATTGTATTAATTTAAGTTTTGGAAATAGAATTAGGGGAGACTGACCCTGGGTAAGAATGAATGTTAGTAAAACTCATTGCTCTCTAGTCCCTGTTTCTTGGTCCCTTATCTTCTGCTTTGGCGCTCATTTTCAAGCCCCCCATATCTTCATGCTGTGCAGGTCAGTTCCAGCTCTCACTTGGGGGGCTTATGTGTCTCTCCGCCCTCCTTAGATTTGATAATTCCCCCGCCTCTCTCTCTCATTCATTTATTCAGTAATTTACTCAGTTCTTTCACACAAAAGAATATATGTCTCTATATATCTTTTCTTCTATTTTACTCATCTTTAAGTATGTCAATATTTTTTCCCCATTTCCTTTGCTTCATGGCAGTTGGATGACATGCTACACTAATTGCATATTGATGGATTGCTTTGTACCTCCTGGGGAATTCTTAAAGATATGGTCATATTCTTTAATGCCAAAATGTTAATCTTCGCTTCAATAAAAGAGGAGGTGATTTTGAGCAGGGAGACACAAAATCACCTAAGATCACGTGTTTGACAAGCAATCCTGCCTCCATAGCAAATGGCCCTAAGATTGAGCTAGAGAAGCTTCTTATGGGACTCTAGATCTTGAAACGTTCTCATTGATTTTTTTTCTTTCTGTTGGCTGTACAGTAGAGAATTGGTTCCAAAGGTTCCATTATGGTTATGGGATATATGCCTGGGTCCTCTTTACTGTAAGATATGTGGATACAGTTTGAACCATGCTTTTTAGTTTGAATATTTCAGAAAACTTGAAAAAACAGAGCTTTGAGAAAAAATTACATGGAAAAAACAACCACGTAGGGCACAATAAGCAGATGTATTTAAAATGAGGTGGTCATTGATGCTTCTCTGTTGGCCCCTGAGACTTCATTAAAAAATTTAAAACCATTGGGTTAGATGTCCTCTTATGCTTTTTCCAGCTGCTCCAAACTTCTTAGGTTTTGATTATACAGTTGATCCTTAAACAACTCTGGGGTTAGAGGAGCTAACACCTCCTGCACAGCCTAAAATTTATGTATAAATTTTGATTCCCCCAAAACTTAACTGCTAATAGCCTACTATTAACCAGAAACCTTACTGGTAATATAAGTAGTCAATTTACATATTTTATATGTTGTATTCATTCCATACTGTATTTTAAAAATAAGCTAGAGAAAAGAAAATGTTATTAAGAAAAATCATAAGGAAACAAAAACATGTTTACATATTATATGTATTTATTTGAAAAGAATGAGTATAAGTGGACCTGTGCGGTTCAAACCTGTGTTGTTCAAGTGTCAACTGTACTTTCCTGTTATAAATTAAAACTGGGATTCAATAGGGCAACTCCACTTTAGCAAGGAGAGATCCTGTTAGATCACAGAAACCCTTGTTTTCAGTGACATAACCTTCATTAGGAATCCTGTGGTTGAACACCAGCCATAATTTCAGGATTCTAAAATTCTCCAGGGTATTTAATGAATATTTAGTATTTTGTATCTGTGAGAGACAAACTCCTTTCTCCCTGAATGAACATAACCAAGGGAAGCTAACATTCTTGTTTGCCTGAGAAGTGATTGTTCTGTAGAAAGTGAGATTGGGAATTTTAGGAATTAAGGTCCTCCTTGGCTGAAACCCTTATCTCATGCCTCTCTAATAAGACAATCCTGGGTAGTAACATGGGCATTTCTTAGTTGTTTCTCTTTATTTAGGGGCAGCTTCTGATATTCTTGTGTTTGTTGTCTCTTCAATCTCACTCTTTTAGGCTCTTTCTCTATTTCCTGCGAGTCCCTCAGTTCTTAAGACTCTTTTTTATTTCTTGTGACTTCCCCAAAGGACAGTTTGTAACAAGGTCTTAGCCACATCCTCTAAGATAACCTGTGTTTTTCACAACTCGTTGATGCAACAGTTCTTCCATATAGTAGTTCTTTTAAGGACATTGTTCAGAGTCCTCTAGATTAGTTTTGGGGAAGCAAATCTGTATAAATACTCACTGTCATCATCTTAACTACACCCGCAGCAACTTTCTGTTTTTCTTTGAGGCAGAGAAATGGTCTGTTGATTTCTCCTTTGGCTCTGAGTGTGTTTGCAGACACCGAAAGGATTCCATGGTGCTGTGATTCTCTTTGTGGTGGATAATTCAGGGACCTAGGGAGCTTGGCACAACCCTCCAATTTTTATTTACTTCTTTGGGCAAAGCAACACATAACAAATCAAGACTCAGAGCAGCTCTGAGCTTATGATAGTTCCCTGAGGTAATTATGCAAAGTAAACTCTAATATAGAGCATGGGTTATACACATAAGAGCAGCTTAAATCCATGCTTCATTTAAGCTCATTGTGGTGAGCAGGCATTTGGTTGTTTGGTGCCTTTTCCCTGTGGACTGAAAGATTAGTGTTCATTTCAGGGTAGCATAATTTGTTCTTCAATGAAAGACAGTTAAAGATCAAAGCAAATCACATCCTGAGGGATGATGAGTGACTTGTACCTGGGACTTTTTGAGTATGTATGTGTGTAGTTTCACTGTTCAATCCTTCAGAGCAGAGAAGTGGGAGGGACTCTAATTAAGGACACCTCTATGGAAATGGACAGTGAATCCTAGGGATGGATGTCTCCTCTTTCTGGTGCATGGCTACAACTTTCCTGAGATCATCAGACCACTACCTAATTTTCCTTAAAAGGAAGAATCATTCGAACTTATAGCACTGATGAAAAGACTAGGAAATTGTCTTGGTCAATTTGGGCTGTTACAGCAAAATATTATAGACTGGGTGGCTTATAAGAACAGAAATTTACTTGTCACTGTTCTTCCCTTCATCTTGGGAAGTCCAAGATGAAGTCATGATCAGGTTTGATGTCTAGTGATGTCTAGTGTCTACTTCTTGGTTCACAGATGGAGGTCTATTTCTGTAACCATACGTGGTGAAGGGGCAAAGGATCTCTCTTGGGTCTCTTTTATACATACACTAATCACCTCCCGAGGACCCTATATCTTCTATACTATCACCTTGCAGGTTAGGATTTATACATACGAATTACTCCATTGCAGATATAATATAATTATATGTAGTTTTGCTGATCTTGTGTGTGGAATAACTGCATTGCTAAAGGATTTTAAATTCTTATTTTTGAAGTCCCATTTATGTCAGGCAATGTTTTTCCTAATTCCATCCATTTTCAGGCCCTAATGTCTGTGAGGTATGGTCAGTTCTACCCAGACTTCGTGTTAATCCTCAGTAAGGCAGGAAGTGAGCATCAGAAGCCTTGTCCACAGCAGTTGGAGCCTGAAAGCCTGCCACATGTATGTGGAGACACAGAAAGCTCAGCTTCAGACATGACACAAAACAGCTCTGAGCTGTGACAGCTGATATCTGATTGGCACCTACCTCCTAATTTCTCCCAGGTGTCAGGCGATGTCAGTTTGGATCTTGGTTTCTTTATCCTAATACTTCAGAGATTTGAGACTCATGATCATTTCTGATCACCAACTTTAAGCATAAACTTAAAAAACACTAGTAATATTGATGATCGCTTAGCTTTATTTAGCACATTCATGTAGCTCTATGCGGAATTCCCTTTCTCAAGCATTTTACATGGATTGTATCATTTCACTCTTACACCATCCCTATGAAATATTTTATCCTCACTTTATAGCTCATAAATTGGGAGCTTTGAAAGGTTAGTTAACTTGTCTGAGTTTACCGCCAGTAACTTGCAGGGCCAGTATTTGAAGCCAGACTTTATGACTCTCGAACATGCATTTTAACCAATCCTCTAGTTCAGTTATTTTTAACTCATGTGCTGCAAAAAGTTTTAAAACATGCAATACCTGACTAAAAATTTAGTCTGGGTCACTGACCTCCTTTCCCTTAGACTGTCAAATGAAAAAAAACAAAAAAACAACAACTGACAACAACCAATACAACAATAGCCATCCAGTGTGAATGAATCAACATCGTACCTAGTGTTTTGTCAGATTGGCATAAAATAGAATATATTTTTTAATGTGCCACAGAATTTTAGTAATTAGCTTATGTGTGCCGTGAGATGAAAAAGGTTGAAGATCGCTAGTCTTGTTGCTTATGAAGACTCAGGTGAGGAGAAACTCTTAAGTCTTATTCTAGCATCTAGTTTGTTTATATCTGATGAAAGAACTGTCAACTCTAGACACCTATTTTTGTGTACTAACATTACATTTTGGCTTTATCTATTTTCCCTTTGATCTAAGCTTTTCATCTGCTAATTTTCATTGAGTGGCATGTATTTCAGTACATTGATTAGCGTCATGCTTATAGTTGCTATATCTCTCATTGGCTTTACACAGAATTTCATATTTTGCTCATATAACTGTTCATTGTTAGTGTTCCTATTTGGTGGGCTGCCCTCTTCATGTTGATCCAGGGACTTAGCTTTGCTTGATTGTGTGGCTCAGCCTCTCCTTAGGGCTACACAGTTCTCTGTGTTCAGTGGCAAATGGAGAATGAGACGATAGAGTAGACACACTTGCTTCTCAAGCAGTATAGCTAGAAGTGACACCTGTTAGTCTCTTTGGCAAGAACCATTCATGTGACCACATCTGAGGTAAGACTAAAGAATGTGATCTTTGGCGAGGCTTCTGCTCCTTGGCAACAGCTACATATACTGTGAATAGGTAAATCAGAATCTTAGTGGATATCCAGCCATCTTTGCCATGTTTGGTAACATGAAGAGGTCCTTTAGTAAAAAGTTTAGGGTATAAACAGATGGAAAGTAAAGGTTCTAGCTATAGCTTAGCAGCCGTAAACTTGGAACCAGTCTGCTTGCATGAATCCTGGAGAGTGATGTGCTTGTTGGGCCAAGGTCTCTGGATGCGTTTGTATAGTTTTGTGACTGGGCCTCTGTCTTGATATGTGATTAAGTTCAACCTTCTAGGTGCTGCCAGACAGTCAGTCGCTTGCTGCCCCATATCTGGAGTATCAGTTCGTTGTCTCTGTTTAAATATCAGCTGGCTGGGCTGCTCCTCCAAAACTGGAGCCCCCAGAATGTAAAGCTGACACCCACCTGACTTTGAGCACAGCCAATGCCTAGAGACTTGATGCCAGGAATCTCCTCTATTGATTCCTAGGATGGGATTTCCTTTGGTAACCACTAGTTACCAATGAGATTTTGCTAGTTGGTTTTCTAAGGCCATGGCTCCAACCCACAACAGTGGGATGAGCTCCCTCATATCTGCATCTAATTTAGTATTTGATTACCAAGAAGATACAACTTTATTTTCTATACTCTCCCTCCTCTCCTCTGAATATTCCGATCTATTCCCAACCTCACTGAATATCCAGTACCAAACAGAATGTATATAACCCTGACCCAGTCAGTTTCTATTTCTTGTGCCCTTTTCCTCCATTAGTATTAATACTTTGTCAGATTCCTTATATCCCCAGCCGTTCATGAACCTGTCATCTCACTAACTCCAAGGCTGCTCCATTCCTTATAAATGTTCATATTCACAGCCTTTGGTTCTCATCTTACTCAAATCCAGGCAGGTACTGATAGATCAAGAGAGAGACACACATTATAAGTCAGATCACCCAGTACAGGGAGGTGGCCCAGGTCCGTCTGAGGAATGTGGCTTAAATTTCATCTTCCTGTAGGAACTCAGTATTCCCACTATGACAATCACAGAGGGTAGATGAATCAAGTTCACTTAACCTTTTCACATAGCTAAACTCCCCAGTTAGGTGGTATTAACAGTCATGTATAGCTGGATACATGATTTATATTTCCTCACAAACAAGGAGACAAAAATGAATGAGAGAACCTGAACCATCTTACCACAAACTTCTTTTAAGCAGAATGTTTGAGCCAAGAAACAAAAAAATCCATGCTTTAATTAAAAAGCTAAAAGCAATACGCACTAAAGATGACTTACCTCTTTGGATTCTCATCTGCAGTGTAGGGCTCAGCTTGGGAGAAATTCATGCCTCTGGGCAGGGACAAGTTGGTAAAAGCTACTCCTTTGTACTGATTTGCTTCATTTTTTACTGTTTTGTCTTTTCTGCTTACAAAGCAGTGTAACAGGTGGGAATGGTTATTACTCAAATAAGTAGAATGTTGTTCTAGGTTTCAAAGCATTATACACTTACATAGACCCTGTACAAATTTCTTTACCACCTGGACTTGAGCTGGTTCAACAATTAAAAATAATGGTGAAAATGATGACAACAGTATTGTAGCATTGGGTCACGCCACCTGATTAGGAACCTTTAGCACCTTTCCATACCACAGAAGAAGCAATTTATTTTCTCTGAGCACCTCTTACCAGTTTTAGCTGGCTTGCTCAGCAGACCCAATGCTGAATTTTTGGTAATTTATTTGGCCCATGCAATGGTTTTTAATGTTTGGAATTTGTCTGATGTTAGACAGGATTATGTTCTGTATTTTCCTACAGACCTCACCATTCCACCATTTCACACTTTTTCCAGGTCAAGGGGGCATTTTATTTTGTAATCTTTCGTTTAAGGGATTTAAGTAAAATAAGCGTTTCCATGAGCACTATGCATTATAATACCTTTTTATAGCATTTAAAGAAGAGAAGAGAATGGAATTAATATTTATTGCGTAGCTACTTTTTTCCAGCATTTAAAGAAGAGAAGAGAATGGAATTAATATTTATTGCGTAGCTACTTTTTTCCAGGCACTTTATTAGTGTGTTACTTCAGTTAATACCACAGAAACTTTGGGTATAAGACAGTACCTTCCATTTTAAAAATGAGTAGACCACTATAAATAGCCCCTGTATACCTAGCAGAACAGTGTATAGAGGACAGTCTCTGAATTTCACTTCTACAGCTTTCCTTCTTTCAGCCTCTGGCTTCCAAGTTTTATTGGGACTACAGGCAATAGAGGCCTCTACTCACTAAACAAAACCAGGTAATAAATACTAGTAATGCAAGGAACACAAGGTTTATTTTGAAACTAGGGTACCTTTGTGCCTTTCCTTCTTTCCTTGAGCAAAACACCTGTTGATTTCAAGGACACTTTTGTGTCAGTAAAAAATGTTGAGGTAACCTGCTAGTCCCTGACAACTAGTTAGATATATTTGAAATCATATTTTCTACGTTTCATGTACCCACGGTATAAGAGGAGTAGTAGTAACTTTGCTGTTTAACACAGTTATATTTATACAATGCATAGAAATAACTGCTGAATTTTGCAATGGAAAACAACTAAGATTGAAAAACACTAGGAACATTGATATTTCCCTGTTGTTACACTACCAGTACTACCATTTCCATGTTACACAAAAAGGTACATGTATGTGTATGTGTACTTTCATACCTGACATATTTCCATCCATCACTTACACTTTCAAAGAAGTTGTAGAAGTAGGAATACAATGCAATTGAACCACTGCCATTGTAAGATATAGAAAAGCAGCGAGAGATAAATGATCCTGTTATTGACTCAGGTAAAGTAAAATGACCTTATGATTTAGATCTGATTGACTTAATGGCTTCTCTTCATATGGGCAGTGTCAGAAGGCCATCGTGAAACAATCATTTGCTTTAAGAATGTTGTTACCTTTTAAAGGCATGACTCCAACCTTATCAAAATGTTAGAGCAGTACCCCTGCCAACTGCATTTGTTGACTGTCAGAAAACCCATCTGTAAGCCAGTGATATGGGGGATCTGGCATCTGTGAAATGTGATTTTATTTTACTGAGAATAGAAGCTGTATCCTTGGACGGATGATCACGACATTTGTCTGGTAGGGGATTGTGACAGTTGTGCCTTTTCTCTTAATCAGTTTCTACCAGAACTAAGGAAGGACCTAACCTGTAATGTACAGCACAGAGAATATGTATGCTCAATAATATTGTAATAACTTTGTATGGTGACAGATGGTTACTACACTTATGGTGATCACATCGTAAGGTATATAAATGCTGACTCACTATGTTGTACTCTTGAAACTAATATATTGTATGTCAACTATACTTTAATAAAGAAAGAAAGGGCCTAACCTGTTCGTTGTAGTTCAGATGAAGAAAATTGGGGGCTAGAGTCTGACATTCAAAAGAGGATTCAAAAGAGCATTCAAAAGAGGATCCTTAACCCTTTTGATACCATAGACCCCTCTACCAGCAACTGAAATGTGTAGCTGTCTTCTCAGTATGATTTGAATGTATAAAATAAATTTATTTATGTTTATAAGGAAAATAATTATATTGAAATACAATTATTAAAATATATAAATAAATTTATGCTGAGGAAATATATGTGTTCTTTGATTAATGAAACATTGAATAGTTAAACACTACTTTTGGATTTGCAGGAACAGTAATGTGGAAATATAAGTGGTTTATATATTAGTTAACAAATTCACAGGTAATGTTAAGGTTACTGTGATGACATTTGAAATTTCAGTTAAAAGTTATGGAAATATCTAATTTTTCCTTACATATTAACAAATCTCTGATTTTTTTTCTTTCAATTTTATTTTATATTGGCTTCAGGTGTATAGCTTAGTGGTTAGACAATCATATACTTTACATAGTGTTCCCCTCAATATTTGTAATACACCAACTGGTACCAGTCACAGTTAATAGTTGCACTATTATTGACCATTTTACTATGTCTTACATCCCTTGACTGTTTTATAACTACCAATTTGTGCTTACTAATTCTTAATTTTTTCACCTCTTTACCCAGTCTGCCAATGCCCTCCCCTCTGGCAACCACCACTTTGCTCTCTGTATCTTTGAGTGTGATTCATCATCGTTTGTTCATTTATTTTGTTCTTTACATTCCACATATAAGTGAAATAATATGGTATTTGTCTTTTCCTGACTGACTTATTAGCATAATATCCCCTAGGTCCATCCATGCTGTTGCAAGTGGTTAAGATTTCATTTTTTTAATGGCCAAATAATACTCCATTGTATATACGTACTACTGCCTCTTTATTCACTTGTCTATTAATGGGCACTTGGGTGGCTTCGACAGCTTGGTTACTGTAAATGAGCATAGGGGTATGTAGATTCTTTCAAATTAGTGTTTTGGGTTTCCTCAGATAAATCCCCAGAAGGAGAATTGCTGGGTCATAAGGCAGATCCATTTTTGATTTTTTTGAGGAAACTCCACACTGTTTCCCCACCAACAGTGCATGAGGGTTCCCCTTTCTCCACATCCTTGTCAACACTTGTCATTTGTGGATTTATTGATGTTAGCCATTCTGACAGGTATAAGGCGGTATCTCATTGTGGTTTTAATTTTCATTTCTCTGACAATTAGTGACATGGAGCATCTTTTCATATGTTTATTGGCCTTCTGTATGTCCTCTTCGGGGGAGTGTCTGTTCAGGTCTTCTGCCTACTTTCTAATCGGGTTGTTTTTTTTGGTTTTTTTTTTTTGGTGTTGAGTTGTATATGTTCCTTATAAATTTTGAATATTAACCCCTTATCAAATGTATCATTGGCAGTTATGTTCTCCCATTTAGTAGGTTGTCTTTTTGTTTTGTGGATGGTTTCCTTAGCTGTGCAAAAAAATTTTTAGTTTGATGTAGTTGCATTTGTTTATGCTTTCTTTTGTTTCCTTGTCCTGAGGAGATATATCTTAAAACATACTACTAAGAAAAATGTCTGAGACTTTATTGCCTATGTTTTCTTTTATGATTTTTGTGATTTTGATTCTTACATTTGTCTATAATCCATTTTGAGTTTATTGTTGTGTATAGTGTAAGAAGGTGGTCCTTTCTCATTTTTTTCATATATCTGTCCAGATTTTCTAGCACCATGCATTGGATAGGTGATTTTTACCCCATCATATGCTGTTGCCACCTTTGTCAAATATTAACTGACCGTATGGATGTGCATTTATTTCTGGGCTCTCTATTCCGTTCCATTTATTTATGTGTCTGTTATCATGCCATTACCATGCTTTTTTGATTACTCTGGCCTCGAAATATAGTTTGATATCGAGTAATGCAATTCCTCCAACTTTGTTCTTTTTTCTCAAAATTGCTGACAGTATTTGAGTTTTTTGTAGTTACATATGTATTTTGGATTATTTGTTCTCATTCTGTGAAATATACCATTAGTATTTTGATAGGAATTGCATTGAATCTATAGATTTTTTTGGTAGGCTGGACATTTTAATAATGTTATTTCTTCCTATTCATGAACATAGTATATACTTCCATTTATTTGTATGTTCTTTAGTTTTTCCTCAGTGCCTTTTAATTTTCTGAGTACATGTCTTTTACCTCCTTGGTTAGATTTATTTTTAGATACTGTATTTTATTGTGGTACAGTTGTAAATGGGATTGTTTTAGTTTCCCTTTATGACAGTTCATTATTTGTATATAAAAATGAAACAGATTACTGAATATTTATTTTGTATCCTGATACTTTACTGATTTCATTTATCAGTACCAGTAGATTTTTGGTGGAGTCCTTGGGGTTCTCTATATATAGTATCATGTCATCTGAAATAATGCAATCTTACTTCTTTCTTTCCAATATTGATGCCTTTTATTTCTTCTTGTTGTCTGATTGCTGTGGCTTGGAGTTCTAGTACTATGTTGAATAAGAGTAGTGAAAGTGGACACCCTTGTCTTGTTCCTTACATTAAAGTAAACACTTTTAGTTTTCCCCATTGAGTATGTTGGTTGTGGGGTTGTCATATATGGCTTTTATTTATTGAGGTACAGTCACTCTATTCCCACTTTGCTGAGAGGTTTTTTTTTATCATAAATGGGAGCTGGATATTGTTAAATGCTTTTTTTTTGCATTTATTGATATGCTCACATGATTTTTATCCTTCATTTTATTTATGTGGTGTATTATGTTAACTGATTTGTGGATATTGTGCCAACTCTGCATCCTAGGAATGAATCCTACTTGATTATGGCATATATTCTTTTCATTGTATTTCTGTATTCAATTTACTAATTTTTTGGAGGATTTTCACATCTGTATTCATCAGGGATATTGGTCTATAATTTTTTTTGCAGTGTCTTTATCTGATTTTGGAATCAGGTGAATGCTGGCCTTGTAAACTAAGCTTTGGAGTCTTCCCTCCTCTTAAATGTTTTGGAATAGTTTGAGAAGGAGAGGTGTTTAGTTCTTTGAATGTTTGGTAAAATTCACCTGTGAAGCCATGCAATTCAGGACTTTTGTTTGCTGGGAGATTTTTGATTACTGCTTCAATTTCATTAGTTGTTATCAGCCTATTCAGGTTTTCTGCTTCTTCCTGATTCAGTTTGGAAGATTGTATGTTTCTAGGAATTTATCCATTTCATCCAGATTGTCCAGTTTGTTGAATTGTAATATTTTCTTGCAATCCTTTGTATTTCTTTGTGTCAGTTGTTACTTCTCCTGTTCCATTTCTGATTTTATTTATTTGGGTTCTCTCTCTCTCTCTCTCTCTCTCTCTCTCTCTCTCTCTCTCTCTTTATAAGTTTGGTTAAAGATTGTCAATCTTGTTTGTCTTTTCAAAGAACCAGGTCTTGGTTTCGTTGATCTTTTGTATTAATCTTTTAGTATCTATGTCATTTATTTCTACTCTAATCTTTATTTTCTTCCTTCTACTCACTTTGGGCTTTGTTTATTCTTTTTCTAGTTCTTTTGGGTATAAACTTAGATAGTTTATTTGAGATTTTTTTTTGTTTCTTGAGATAGGCCTATAATGCTACAAATTTCCCTCTTAGTACTGCTTTCCCTGTGTCCCATAGATTTTACGTTGTTGTCTGTTCATTTTCACTTGTCTCAAGGTAACTTTTGATTTTTTCCTTGATTTCATTGTTAACCCATTCATTGCTTAGTAACATCTTATTTAACCTCCATGTCAGTGCATTTTTCAGTTTTTTCTTGTGATTGATTTATAGTTTATACCATTGTGGTTGGAGAAGATGTTTGATATTATTTCAGTCTTCTTAAATTTATTTAGACTTGTTTGTATCCTAGCATGTTGTCTGTTCTACAAAATGTTTCATATGCACTTGAAAAGAATATATATTTTGCTGCTTTGGGGGTGGAAATGCCCTTAAAATATCCATTAAATCATCTGGTCTAGTGTGTCATTTAAATCTGCTATTACTTTGTTGATTTTTTTGTCTGAAAAATCTATCCATTGATGTCAATGGGATTTTAAAAATCTCAACTATGACTGTTTTATTGTTAATCTGTTCCTTTATGTCCATTAATATTTGCTTGATATATTTAGGTGCTCCTATTTTAGGTGCATAAATGTTTCTAAGGGTTATATCCTCTTGTTGGATTGATCCTTTTATCATTATGTAATGTCTTTCTTTATCTTTTATTATAGCCTTTGTTTTAAAGTTGATTTTGTCTGATATAGTTCCTGCTACTTCAGCTGTGTGTACCTTTTATTCAGAGGTGGTCCCTTGTAGATAGCATATATATGGGTCTTACTTTCTTATCTATTCAGCTGCTACCGTGTTTCTTTTGATTGCAGAATCTAAGCTATTTACATATAAGGTGGTTATTGATAAGTATTAGCATTTTACTCTTTATAACTATGTTTCTCTCTTTTTTTTCCCTCTTAAAAAAGACTCTAATATTTTTTGTAATACCGGTTTGGTGGTAATTAACTCCTTTACCTTTGTCTTGTCTGGGAAGCTCTTTCTTTTACCTTTAATTTTGAATGATAGCCTTGCTGCATAGAGTAGTCTTGACTATGCCCTTGCTTTATATCACTTTGGATATATTTCATGCCAATACATTCTTGCTGAAACGTTTCTGTTGAAAAATTAGTTTACCTTTGTAGTTAACTTGCTGCTTTTAGGGTTTTCTGTCTTTAACCTTTGGTATTTTAATTAGGCTGTTTCCTGGTGTGGGCTTCATTGGATTCACCTTGTTTGAGACTCTCTGAGCTTCCTGGACTTTTGTGTCTTTTTCTTTCACCAGGTTAAGGGAGTTGTCATCCATTATTTCTTCAAGTAGGTTCTCAATTTCTTGCTCTCTCTATTCTCCTTCTAGTATTCCTATGATGCATAAGAGGTCCCTTAGAGTATCATCCTTTAAATTTTTTTTCTTTTTGCTGCTTTGATTTGCCACTTTCTGTTATCTTGTCTGCCAAATCATTTATTTTATTCTCTGCTTGTTGCCTGCTGTTGATTCCTTCTCATTATTTTTTATGGTTTCTATGTCATTTTTTTATGCTATTGCAATTCTAAGTTCCTCGAGCATCCTTATCATTGTTTTGAACTGTATCGGGTGGATTGCTTGCCTCTGTTTCATTTAGATTGTTTTCTGGAGATTTTTCCTGTTCTTTATTTGGGGCATGATTCTTTGTCTCCTTATTTTGGCTGCCTCTTTCTATTTGTTTCTGTGTATTAGGTAGATCAGGTATTTCTTGGTATAGTGCCTTGTATAGTAGGTGATGTGGGGCTCCAAGTCTCACCCCCCCCGATCACCTGAGTTAGGTGCTCCAGGAATGTCCCTTGCCTGGGCTATGTGAACCCTTCTCTAGTAGTTGAGTCTTGATTGCTGTTGGCTTTCTGTGCGTGGGGTTGCTGTTCCGGCTGGCTATGAGTATCAAACCCAAGAACAGTGTGTGAGCTGCGATGTGGGAGTTGGCTCTGCAAAGGTGAATTCTCCCCACTAAGTCTAGTGTCTGCTGAGCTCTCTCTTTGTTTGTGTTGCTTATGGGGCTAATTGGTCTTGCTGTGACGTGGTGTGACCCACTTGTGGTGTTGGTTCTAGGGCCCCTGTGGAGAGTATCCGGTGCTGGTAGATGTCAGGTGCTGCCAGTGATGGGCCCTTTATTACCTGTTTGGAACTACAAAGTGATCTAGTCTGTTGCTACCTCTGCGGGACCCAGGCCTGCCTGAGAGGGGCCTAGCTGTGTGTCAAGCTTGCTTTCCATCAGCACTGAGCCCCAGGTACAGGTCAACGAAAGGACCAAGGCTCCCTGAGATCCACCCTCACCTGTTACCTGCCTGTTAGGCTCAGTCACTGAAGGTGCCTCTGGCAGTACATGAGTTACTTGCGGGAGGTTCTCAGTGAGTCACCAGGCGGGGGTGAGTATTGATCATCAGACTGATACAGATTCAAATTCAGTTCCAGTGCTGGCTGTAGGCCACAGAGCAGCAACAGTCTCAGAATATGCCAAGTTCAGCCACCAACTACAGTGTGCCCATGGACCTTTGTGGTGGGGCTGGGTCTCAGGGATTTATCTGGGTGTGGCCAGCAACATTCATCCGGCCCAAACAGACCAAGATTTGGCCATATAAAAAGAGGGTCCTGTACAGAATCAGTGGTGCTGGTCTGGTGTGCATGAGGGTGGGGGAATGGCCCCACCCAAGAGTCACGCGACTCAGTTCTTCCCAGAGTCTGCCTGGCCCTCCTTGAGAGAGAGCCTTCTTCACTGGAGACCAAGCTGGCCCTAGCCAGCTGTCAGTACTCTAGAGCACAGGCTTCACAGTGTGGGGCCACCGGGAGTCAGCAGGGAGAACCTAATGTTTCTCCGTGATCAGGCTAGTGGTCTGACCATGGGGTGTCTGGATAAGTCTACTCTGGCCCACATGCAGCTGCCGCTTCCAATAGTACACAAGCACCTGCTCTGTGTCATGATAAACCCCTGATTTTTACTTATTTTTTTTGTGGATCCTTTGGACACCAGGTTAAGGAAATTTACTTCAGAATGGGCAAGGAGAGAATAAAGGGATGGGGCTATAAAAATAAAGTCTATCTGGGTGATATGTGAAGATAAAAGAAAGATAGCCCACTTGTGTACATTGGCAGCATTTGTAAATGAAGACAGAGATTTTGGTGTTCTTCAGGAATTTTAGAGCTATCTTTTATGATTTAATATTTATTTCTGAAGAAATATTTAACTGAAGTTGAGCAATTCTGATTCACTTCAGTTTCACAAGAAGGTTAAATTAAGAAACAGTAATTTTGATCATTTTTATTAAACACTGTATCTGACACATTTCTAATTCAAAATGTTCTTGCTATTTATCCAGTTCATTTATGTGTCCATTTATCTGCATACATACATACATGGAGAAGTATCTGTAATAATATTCACCAATAACTGTCAATGATTATTGCTGAGAGGAGATTTGGACTTTTATTTTTGTTTCCTAGAGTGAGTGAATTGAGTCTGTTATTAAACATTTGCATTGAAAGGATGGAGGTATATGGCAATAGTTTAAGAATAAAAAGATGAGATATAAGTAATTCATGTGTAGAGGAAAAGAAGTAAAAGAAGGACAGATATTAGAATTACAAGTGAAGAAGGATAAGTAGTGAATAAATTTTAACAGTGGGCAGAGCAATGTTTTCAAGAGGGTGGGTGGTAAAGGAGAGAGAACAATTATTTATTGAAATGATATCTAAGGCAGTATTTTCTTAAGACTCAGGAAACAGAAGCCCCTGCCATGGGCGCTCCCCATGCTTGAGGGTCCTGTTTGGCTTTCCTCAGGCTACATCCGTTGCCACAGGGCCAGAAGTTCACTGGGTCAAGAGGATATGCCACCTGAGCCTGTTCATGTGGCTTCTTGACCATGCTCCATTTCCCTAGGACTTGGAAAGGCTCTGAGCTGAGCCAGGGCTTACATGGGAGTTTTACTCAGGTCTGTCATCATAAAGTGGGCCCCATTGCTGGTGAGTACACATCTAGGCCTAAGAGGTGGGCACAGGTTTTGTTTTGGGGTAGGGGGTGGATGAATATACCCAGAGGTGCATCCTTGAACTTCAGGATGGAGCTGGGAGTGAAATGCAGAACAGGGCAGACTGCAGGCTAGCGCTGGGAACCTGGGGGTCAGGGGTGCTCTCCTCCTCCTCCCAGATTTCATTATAAAATGTAGAGGCATCTATATCTTCTACATTTCAATTAGGCCTGATGAATCATTATGAATAGATAATTGTCATGGTAGGAGGATAGAATACATTTGCTTTAGTAGTTGGCTTGATGCATTGATAGCTTTTAAATATGTAAAATATGGAATATGGGCCTTCACTTCTACTGTTGCCGCAGGCCCCACAGCCATGGGCCTGATCTAGATAAAGCGTGACTCTGAAGAGAAAATGTGATGAATTCATGTTGGATTGCCTCAATAAGCTCAACAATTCTGGAGTCAAACTCTCCTGTGGATGGTGAGAAGGATAAAAGGGGGAGTAAAGAGAACAAGGGCTAAAGGGGAGTCTCTAGGAACTGGCAAGACGAGTATGCGAGGATTAGGAAGGACCAGAGTAGTGAAGGCGTAGATAGTGAGAAAATACGGACTGACTTGTACTTTACCTGGTCATTTAGGGGCTAAGGAGTAGGGGAGCAATGCGATTACTCAGATTCATTCATCTGTCTCTCCATTCAACACATGTTTCCTGAGAAGCTATGGCCCAACAGGTACCATTCTGTGTTTTGAGGATACCATAATAAACACAATTGACAAAGCCTTGCTCTCCTGAAGCTAAAGTTTGCCTTTTTCAGAATTGCTAGGAATCACACAAGTTTTCTCAATGGAACACACAGTAGGGATAGAAATCAAAACACATGTACCTCTGGCTCAGTTAACAATCATTCCATGTAAAATAACATTCCACTAGCAGTGTCCTAAGTGACCACACACTGCTTAGCAATTCAGAGCTGTAGTTACCATTTATTGTTTTTTTTTTTTGACAAAGCATTTTATCCAAGCCATTTTTCAGCGTCTTGCTTTCCACAGTTTTCCTCTCTTCTCTTTCCGGATTGACAGAGAAGCAAGTTAGAGAAAATCCTTCTGCACATTTTCTGCCACTGGACTAATCAGCAATACTCATCTCAAAATCTGGCTTAGTCTAAGTGCCTGGGTTGCTGCACGAGCTGTTCACTTGTGAAAATGCAAGCTTATGTCTGGCCTGTTTTCCCCTTTGACGTTAATTACTCACATTCCAAACACAAGTAGGAGAGAAGCCACAGGCCACAGAATTCCCTGGTGAATTCCTGCTGTGATCTGATGGGAGTGACTTGTCCTCACTTGTGTGTGTAGTGGTCATGATGATGATGTTGAGTTAACCTATTTCTTAGGTGGGGCTTTTCAAACAGAGTGTTTTTATCAAGTACAATTAAACCAAAGAGTGACATGAAAATGGCTTTTTAAACACCTAATGATAAATTTCATAGTGTTCTAGAAAGACACTGGACTTTCACACTAATGTAATCTCAGAGTCTCAATTTTCTTATTTATGAAATAATGATAGCATCTAGGGCATAGAGTTTTTGTGATGATATAACTGATGTTTTTAAAGTACCTGGTATGTTACTCTGCTGATACTGCTTGATAGATTTTATATGTTGCAATTAGCACTGCTATTTTTGAGCCAACAGATTTTTTTTGAGCATTATACTTTATGACAACTGCTGTGGTGTATCTGACAATATAACAATAGGCAAAGGCAGTCATCTCGTGAAGCTTAAGTATAACAATTACATGTAACAATTTTAGTGCTATTGTTTTCAGCACAATGATGTGATATTTTCCAATGTTCCTATTTTTAAAATCTACCCCTAATATAAACATTGAAAGGTATTATCACAGTTTCTCATATATATATATATATATATATATATATATATAAATATTTTCAAATGTACAAATAATTATTGCAACCAAGGCATGAACTGTAAAAGGCCAAAATGCATAATAGCTACCTACATTAGGGAGGACAGAAGTATTTATTAACATAAGTCTCACTGAATGCTTCAGTGAACTTGTTTTCAGAGTGCTGTCAAGACAGGCTATAGTAGGAAATTCAGGGTGTTTGGAGAAGTCATGCTGTTTGGCAGAAAAGAAGGCAGGTCTGCTGAAGTTTTACTTATCTTTGAGCTAAGGGTGGCAGTTCTTCTGGGCCATTTAAAAATGTTTATTTATTTTCCCAGCTTTGTTGAGATATAATTGACATATTATATTGTATATGTTTAAGGTGCCCCCAACCAATTGATTTGATATACTTATATATTACAAAATGAGTACCACCATAGTGTTAGCTGACACCCTCATCATCTCATATAATCACCATTTCTTTTTTTGGTGGGAACGGTTAAGATGTACTCTCTTAACAACTTTCAAGTATATACTACATTACTGTTAACTATAATCACAGTGCTGTACATTAGATCCCCAGAAGTTATTCACGTTATTGCTGAGCTTATACCCTTTGACTAATATCATCCCTTTTCCTCGTACTCCCAACCCCAGGTGCGCTCTGTTGCTATGAGTTTGGCTTTCCCTCCCAAGATTCCACATACCATATAGCATTTGTCTGTCTTTGTCTGACTTATTTTACTCAGCACAAGGTCTTCAAGTTCTATCTATGTTGTTACAAATGGCAGCAATTTCCTCTTTTTCATGGATGTATTATATATATGTGTGTGTGTGTGTGTATATATAATATATATACATATATACATATATATGGTCACATCTTTATCCATTCATTTATTGATAGATACTTAAGTTGTTTACATAATCTTGGCTCTTGTGAATAATGCTGCAAGGAACATGAAGGTGCAGATACCTCTTTGATAATCCTGTTTTTTCTTTTCTCTGCTATATACCCAGAAGTGGGATGTTGAATCATATAGTAGTTCTATTTTTAAGTTTTTGGGGGACCACCATACTATTTTTCACAGTGGCTATACCAGTGTACATTCCCACCAACAGTAAACAAAATATCCTTTTTATCCACATCCTTGTCAACAATTGTATTTCTTGTCTTTTTGATGATAACCATTCTGACAGGTGTGAGGTGATACGTCATTGTTTTGGTTTGCACTTCCTTGATGATTAGTTATGTTAAATGTATTTTATGTACCTGTTGGCCATTTGCATATCTTCTTTGGAAAATGTCTGTTCAGATCCTCTGCCTTCCTCCACTGAATTAACTTTGCATTGTTTTAAAAAATCAGTTGCCTTTATATGCATGACTCTATTTCTGGACTCCATTTTGTTTCATTGATCTATGTGTTTATTCATATATATATGTACCACATATTATAATGTCTTTTTTTCTATTTTTGTTGTATTTTTTCCATTACTGTTTAACCCCCTTATACCACCCTCCCCCACCCTGCAATCACCACACCGTTGTTCATGTTCATGAGTCCTTTTTCCTTTTTGCTCAATCCCTCCATCCACTAACCTCCCTCTCCCTCCTCCTTAGCTGTCATCCTGCTCTCTATCATGAGTCTGTCTCTATTTTTCTTGTTTGTTTAGTTTGTTTATTAGATTCCACATATGAGTGAGATCATATGGTATTTGTCTTTCTCTGACTGGCTTATTTCACTTAGCATAATGTTCTCCAGGTCTATCCATACTGCTTAAAGGGTAAAATTTTCATTTTTATGACCGAGGAGTAGTCTATTGTGTAAATGCCTATAGTTGTTTTATCTACTCATCTACTGATGGACACTTGGGCTGCTTCCATATCTTGGCAATTGTACATGACACTGCAATGAACATAAGGGTGCTTATGTTCTTTCAAATTAGTGTTTTGGATTCCTTCAGATATTTTCTCAGAAGTGGAATAGCTGGGCAGAATGGCAGATCCATTTTTAATTTTTTGAGCTATCTCCATAATGCTTTTCACAGTGGCTGCACTAATCTACATTCCCACTAACACCGCAAAAGGGTTCCCCTTTCTCCACATCATAGCCAGCACTTGTTGTTTTGTTGATTTATTGATGATAGCCATTCTGACAAGTGTGAGATAATATCTCATTGTGGTTTTAATTTGCATTTCTCTGGTGATTAATGATGTTAAGCATCTTTTCATGTCTATTGGCCATCTGTATGTCTTCTTTGGAAAACTCTATTCAGGTCCTATATCCACTGTTTAATTTTTTTTTTTTTTTGCTGTTGAGTTTTGTAAGTTCTTTAGAACTTCTGGATATTAACCCCTTATCAGCTGTAATGGAGTAATAAAAGACATCCAAACTGGAAAGGAAGAAGTAAAACTTTATTTTCAGATGACATGATATTGTATGTAGAGAACACCAAAGATTCCACCAAGAAACTACCAGAACTGATGAACGATTTCAGCAAAGTAGCAGGATACAAAATTAATATCCAGAAATCAGTTGCATTTTTATATGCCAGTCACGAACTAACAGAAAGGGGAATTAAGAAAACAATCCCATTCATAATTGCTTCGAAAAGAGTAAAATACCTAGGAATAAACCTAACCAGGGAAGTAAAAGACTTGTATTCAGAAAATTATAAGACACTAAAGAAAGAAATTGAAGAAGATGCAAATAAGTGGAAACATATACCATGTTCATGAATAGGAAGAATTAACATCATTAAAATATCCATACTACCCAAAGCAATCTATAGATTCAATGCAATTCCTGTGTATCAAGATTCCAATGATGTATTTCATAGGACTAGAAAAAATATTTCAAAAGTTTGTATGGAACCACAAAAGACCTTGCATAGCAACAGCAACCCTGAGAAAGAAGAACAAAGTTGGAGGAATCATGCTACCTAATATCAAACTATACTATAAAGCCATAGCAATCAAAAGAGCATGGTGCTGGCATAAAAACAGACACATAAGTCAGTGGACCTGAATAGAGAGCTAGGAAATGAACCCACACCTTTATAGTCAATTAATATTTGACAGAGGAAGCAAGCACATACATTGGGCTAAATTTAGTTTATTCAGTAAATGGTGTTGGGAAAATTGGACGGACATGCTCAGAAAAATGAAACTAGACCATCTTCTTACATCACACACAAGAATAAATTAAAAATGGATTAAAGACTGAAATATTGGACCTGAAACCATAAAAATTATAGAAGAAAACATAAACCGTGAAATCTTGGACATTGCTTGTAGGGATATTTTATTGGATCTATCTCCCCAGACAAGGGAAACAAAATAAAAAATAAACAAATGGGACTATATCAAAATAAAAAGTTTTTGCACAGTAAAGGAAAACATGAACAAAATAAAAAACAACCCACAGAGTAGAAGAACATATTTGCTAATATAAGTCTTGAATCCAGGAAGTGTTAGCCCTCCAAAATTGTTCTTTTTATGGTTCTTTTAGTGAATATTAGGTCCTTTGTATTTTCATATGAATTTCAAAAGTAATTGCCAATTTATTAAAAAAGAAAAAACAAACGACTAGGTCTTGAAAGATATTGCATGGAATTGGTTGATCTATTTGTGGAGAATTGATGTCTTCACTGTATTAATAGTTTTGACTCATAAAGTATCTTTTCCTCTTTAGGCCATCTTTGATTTCTCTCAGGAATGTTTTGTAATTTTTAGTGTGTCAGTCTATTATGTCTTTTGTCAGATTTATCCATAAATATTTCATCATTTTGTTGCTATTGTAAGTGGTTTTGTTTTTTAAATTTTAATTTCTGATTGTTCTTTGCTAGCATATAGCAATAAAATTGATTTTTACATGTTGATCTTGTATCTCAAAAACTAATAAACTCACTTAATAATTATGGTAGCTTTTGTATAGATTCTGTAATAGCCCCTACACAGACAACCATATTGTTTGTGAAAATAGATAGTTTTATCACTTCTTTTCCAATCTTGATGACCTTTTGTTTTTTTTGCATTATTGCATTGACTAGAATCTTAAATACAGTGTTGAATAGAAGTTCAGACAGCAGACATCTGTGTTGTATTCCTAGAATTAGCGGGGGAAAAATTAGTCTTTCACAGTTAAGTTAGATGTTAGTTGCAAGGATGCCCTTTATGAGGATGATGATGTTTTGCTCTATTCTAAATTTTCCAATACTTTTTGTCAAAACTAGATGTTTGTTTTTTGCTAAATGCTTTTTCTGTATATCTTGAGATGATCATATATATATATTTTCTTATTTCCTTTTTAATTTCTTAGTTTCATGAATTACATTGATGGATTTGCATATTCAAACCAAACTTGCAGTCTGTAATAAACTCTACTTGTTTATGATGTATTATTATTTTTATATATTGTTAGATTCTATTTTCTAACATTTTCTTTAGTATTTTTATATCTATGTTCAAGAAAGAAATTGGCCTTTTTTGGTAATAGCTTTATATGATTTGGGTATCTGGGTAGTACGGGTCTCATAGAATGGGAGTAGAAGAGCCCTCTTCTCTTTAATTTTATATATGGTATTATTTCTTTCTTCTTTGTTTGAGAATCCACCAGTAAAGCCATGTGGGTAAAGAGTTTTCCAGGTAGAACAGATTAAAGTACCAAAAGAATTTGTTTAATAGATATAGAACTACTTGGGTCACCTTTTTCTTCTGAAATTTAGTAGTTTCTACCTTTTAAGATCTCTATTTTAAAAATTTCTTTTGTCAATTACAGTTTATGTTAAATACTATTTTGTAGTAGTTTCAGGTGTACAGCATCGTGGTTAGACAGTTACATACTTTATGAAGTGTTCCTTCCATAGTTATTAACATATTATCAATTATATTTCTTGTGCTGCACTTCACATCCCTGGAACTATTTTGTGGCTGTCAATTTGTAGTCCTTAATCCCTTCACCTTTTATACTCAGCCCCCCATACTCCCTCCTTTCTGGCAACCTGTGTCTGTTCTCTGTTTCTATGAAGGAACTCTATTTTATCAAATGGTCAGCTTATTAGCATAAATTATTAATATTTCCTTATTATCCTTTTACTGTCATTAGAATATATAGTTATGTCACCTCTCTTATTCCTGTTACTGGAAATTTATGTCTTTTCTCTCTCATTTTTTTTCTTTTTGATGAGTCTGGCTACAGATTGATCCATTTTATTGATCTCAGTAGAGTTCTCACTTTTTGTTTCATTGATTTTCTCTATGTCTCGCTGTTTGACACTCTGATCTTTGTCATTTCCTTTGTTCTTAATTTGGGTTTAATTTGCTCTTTTTCTAGTTTCTTAAGATAGAAGTTGAAGTCCTTGATTTGAGGCTTTTTGTCTTTTTTAATGAAGACATTTAAAGTTATAAATTTTGCTCAGTCTACTGCTTCATAAGCATTTCTTAAATTTTGATATGTTTTAAAAATACCTATTCACTACAAATCACTTTCCTTTTTGTTATCTTCTTTAACCCATGGTATTTAAAAGTGCATTCTTTAGTTTCTAAGTATCTTTGGATTTCTGGATATTTTTGTTACTGATTTATGATTTAACTTATTTATGTTCTGGAAACATTTTATATGACTTGACTACTTTTATGTGACTTGAGGTTTGTTGGGTGAAGTGTTCTATGAATGTGAATTAAGTTGGTCAATAACATATAGTTGACTGTTACATTGTAGTGGTTAGGGGTGCCAATCCCTCCCACTATGCATAATTTCGACTCCCTCAAACTTAGTTCTACCTTAATAGACAGGGTGTTGTATACAGAACCCTCTGAGGATGCTATGCTTTGCAGACGGTCACGTCTCCTTTGTAAAATGGCCTAAGTTATTACATAGAGTTGACCTCTCACATCTGTGGGTTCCTAAGTGCAGATAAGGACAGTACAAGTGTTTATTGCAAAAAAATTCATGTGAGTGGACCTATGCAGTTCATACCTGTATTGTTCAAGGGTCAACTGTATTTCAAATCTTAGCTTTTCTTACTAATTCTTTTGGTCAATTTTTTACCTGTTTTTGAGAGAGGGTTATTGAAATGTCTGATTTTAATTATGGATTTGTCTCATTGCCTTGGAGTTATATCAGGTATTTTCCAAATTTATTAGTAGGTACATAAATGTTTAGAATTGTTATGCCCTTAAAAATTTATTATTATGAAGTAACTTTATGCCTGCCCATATATATTTTTTTACTTTGAAATATTTATTTCACATTTATGTAGTCACTCCAGTTTTTACCTTGTACTAGTGTTACCATAGTATAACTTTTTCTATCTTTTTACTGTTTAGTCATTTGTATTTTTGTAATAAATTTGGTTTCCTGTAGGCAATACACAATGAGGTATTTATATTTTATTTAAGCTGGAAATCTCTTCCTTTTAATTAGAGGACTTAGATCATTTAAGTTTAATATAACATTTGATACAGTTAGTTATCAATTTGCTATTTCTTTTCTGTTGCTATTTGTACTTTGTTTCTACCTTTCCCTTTCTTTTTATGAATTCTTTTGATGATTTGAATATTTTTTTAATCATTCTATTTTATTTCCTTTGTTAACTTACCAGCTAAAAGTCAATTTTTGGTATCATTTTAGTGGTTGCTTCAAGGTTTATACAATATATTTGAAACTTAGCACAGTCTGTATTCAAGTAATATCTTTGTAGAAATCATTGCTTTAAAACTCACCTCAGAGGTGTGCTGACATCAGACATGCTGATAGCCAGTAAAGATGGTTTGTCATATAAAGATATGTTGTGTTGGAAATTGTTAAAGAGAAATAAATTTGTTGACTTTAGCTCCGCTCAAACTACTAGGGGAGAAAATGATACAATACTTTGGAGAAAAACAGATTTTTAAACTTTATTATAGACTGAGTTTAGCCAAATTAAAATTAATATGTTTTTGAAATAGACTGATGTTTAAGAACACCCTACTTTTTGACTCCCTTGTGTATCTAATAGTTTCTTCAATGGGTGTGCCCGGACCTTTCTTCTCAGTGTGAAATGTTTCAGGTTGGTAAGAATTCATCTTAATTAGATCTGCTATATCATCTGTGTTTAAACTGGAAATGTTTTTTAAATTATGGATGCCTGAACATATCCCCTTGCAAGTTTAAAAATCTTGACCGTGCTTCATTCATTCAAGAATACCCAAATGAATACTTAGTAAATGTCAAGTACTGAGCTGGGCACTTTTCAAAGTGATTAAAGAAGTGTAAGTTATATTTCTTGTCCTTGAAGACCTCAAGGGGAGGAAAAGAGGGATGTGGAACAGTTAGAGGACAACATAAGGCAGAAGATAATTAAGTGTCCAAATGCTTCATATGGAAGATACATGATATGGGAGGCCAGGAAGAAGGCAATGATATATCCATTACAGAATAGTTTTTGAAATCTTTATGAAAAATTGTATGACTTGACATAGGTCATGAAGCTTGAATAGGAACTGGATGCACATTGTAACTCACCCAGTAAAAGATGCATGTTTTTGCTACTTGGGAGCCATTTGAGGTTAGTTACTATAATAATGTGGTGGAGAGCACATTGAATTACGAGGCATGAGGATATGTATTCATCAGTATTCTGCAGTGAGCCAGCGGTGGGACCAAGTTCCCTCTCTGGCCTCTCAAAGACCACAGCAGCACTCAGCCGGCGGCATGATATTGGGCCATATTTACAATCAGGCTCACAGAATACTATAGGTTTTACCCATCACCACATTTGCTTAGTTTTAAGAAAGGATACAGAACAGACACCAGTGCGGCATGCATGGCAACAACATAGTGGAGGTCTTGTATCTTTAAGGCCCAGCTTGCAGATGTGCCGGGGACTCCACACTTGTGATGCATGTGGTGGTCACAAGAGACAAGACTGGATGAGTGCCGACCATCTTAGTTCAGGAAAACCCCAACTCTGGGGTCTCTTCAACAAGGCGGATTCAATTAAGGATAAAATCCTCAACTGTCCTTGAGGCAAGAACAAAGATTACAAACCAGCTGTTGACCTTTTCCTTCCAGTTGCATCTTCTTTACCTATAAAATAAGGACTATTTTCCACAGGCCTTTATTTAAAAAAATGCTTGGTTCCAATTCTAGTATCATCATTTACTAGTTGTATAATTTGGACAAGTTGTTTATAGCTTCTATGAATCTACATTTCTTTGATGGCAAAATAAGTATGAAAAATACCTATCACTTAGTTTTGTTATATGGTGTAAGTGGCCTAACGTACCGTTACCAGAGCATGGAGAGTCAGATTATTTTAATATAGATGATAAATTTTTGTATTTTTTCTCTTTCTTTGCAGAACTGGAAGAATTATTCTTGGCTTCACTTTTATGCTGGATCTAATGGACCATTAGGGTCTATTATCAAAAAAATTAGAAGGGCAATTGGTTTTAAAGGTAAAGAAGAGAAAAAAGAGTCTTTAGAGGATGGGAAGATTTCCTTGAGACAAAAAAAAAAGGTTAGAGAAAATGGAGAAATAGAGACAAAATATAGGTTGCTAGAGTCGTAAGAGTCTGGGAATTGTTGGGAAAGTGGTCTGAGTAGGTGCACAATCATAACCTGTGAAGAGCTAGGTGTTACCTGTCAGCCTCCCAAGACTTTGCTTGGTCCCAGTCTGGTAAACTATTGGGAAAGCTTCTATGCAGTTTCCCAGGAAAGGCAGGAGATAGTTCCTGGGTCCTTGTATTTGGGAGGCCTGGTCCATGTGGAGACAGGGTAGTTCTTTCTTCCCTCTTTATTTTCTAGCCCCAAGAGGTTGTGATTACTCCATGATCTGGCCACTTCAGTTGCCTTTATGCTCAGTATTGTTTCTTGCCATTGATTTTATTGTTGAGAAATTTCCTCTGATTACTGAATTGTCTGAAATGATTAAATTGGACACTTTAGAGGTGCCGACTCAGTAACTTAGTAGATGTTCTTGAGATGAAAGAACACTCAGACACTTACTAAATAAGATAGAGGTAAGAATGGCTTTCTATCTTTATCCTCCATTAAAACATCTATCATCACAATTATAATAGAAATAATTAAAATAAATTTTCTATAGTAAATGTTAACATTTTCTATCAAAAATTTTTCTTGAAGAAATCAGAAAAGCTTGGATAGTTTTAAGAAAACAGTTTAATTTTCAGTAAGAGATTTTATAACAGAATAGAGTCTAGTGTTTTCAGCTCACATTTATTTGTGGTTTAACTAGAGATCTGACATATTTTTTTCTTTTTTTGTTTTCTTTCAGTCCTATTAAGAGAAATATGTAAAATAAAAAGATGTGAACAATTTATTAGACTATTTTGGCTCTTACATAGTTTAGTTAGTCAATATAAATATCATTTTTATCTAATTCAGTTGTTTGAGGGGCAACACATTTCTTTAAACTTGGATATATCCTAGTGTGCTTTATC
Organism: Mormoops blainvillei; assembly: GCA_004026545.1. Lineage (NCBI taxonomy): Eukaryota > Metazoa > Chordata > Mammalia > Chiroptera > Mormoopidae > Mormoops > Mormoops blainvillei. Next base: position 104,216 of record PVJD01005760.1, read on the forward strand.
AGTACTGTTAGTTTTAATTCCAGAGGATTTTATATATTAGTCAGCTATTGCAGCAGTAAAGCTGTATAACAAATAACTTTTTGAAAGCTTAAAAGTTGTTAATACTTTACAATAATAGACATTTATTTTTGTGGCTCATGAGTCAATGGGTTGGCTAGGCTCCTGCTGGGTTCGGTTTGAGTTTGGTTTGGGTTTAGTTTGGGTTTGTAGGTTGGTTTTGGTTCTGCCCTACAGGACTCATTCTGGGATGAGTAATTACAAGGGGCATGCTTTTCTCTTCAAAACAGCAGATGTGCTAGGAGCTCAACCCACTTAAGTAAGCATGTTTAAAGCCTCTACTCATATTACATTTACTAACGTTTTATTGGCTGAAGCAAATTACATGGCCAGTCACATTGGATTACTCTAATGGGAGGTTCAGCAAAGTCATATGGCAAAGAAAATGTTAAGTATTGTTTTCTAGCAGAGAGGGAGTGAAGAATTGGAAACAGTAATCCTCTCTTTCTGGATAGAGGAGTATATAGGTGTTAGTGCTTCCTAAGGAGCTGTCACCTAAACCTAATCATCATGGACAGATCTGGGCATTAATACCTGGGTGAACTGAGAAAGAATCATATTTTTTCCCAGAAGTGAGGTACATTCTGTTTCAAATGATTAGTGTGTGCACGTGCATATACACATATGAAGTTTGTCCAGTGAAAGTCCAGCCATTGTTAATATAACGAGAAGTTTGTGTGACATTGATGTAACCTGGTAGCCAAGGAGAGTGGACTGGAATGCGCATGTATGAACAATAATTTCCGTGTACTAGTCAATGAGGGCAGTAGACACCCTTGAATGAGCATGTGTACTGTGTAGCTGTTGCATTCAAAATGACTGAGCAAGGAGAGCAACGAATCTGCATCATATTTTGTGTTAGGCTTGAACATTCCTCCACAGAAACTATTTGGATGATTCAGGAGGCCTCAGCTGTGGGCAGCTGGTGATTGGCAGCTTCATCACGACAACGCACCTGCTCATGCATCATGTCTTGTGCAGAGATTTTTGGCAAAACGTCAAATCAGTCAGGTGATTCAGCCCCCTACAGTCCAGATTTGGCATCCTGTGACTTCTGGCTTTTCCCAAAACTAAAAGCACCTTTGAAAGGGAAGAGGTTTCAGATCGTCAGTGAGATTCAGGAAAATGTGATGGGGTAGCTGATAGCAACTGGGAGAACTGTGTGAGGTCCCAAGGTGCCTACTTTGAAGGGGACTGGAGTGTCATTGTCCTATGTACAATGGTTCTTGTATCTTCTTCAATAAATATCTCTAGTATCATATTACATGGCAGGATACCTCCTGGAGAGACCTAGTATGTAAACAAATAAGCTAGCATGAGTCATTTTAAATGCCTAGGCTAATAGTAGTCCCATTTTAGAATTAGAAAAACGGCCTTGGTTTTCAATTCAAAGAGAGTCCAAGGACGTATATCAGCAAAATACAATGAAGAGAGGTACCCTGTTTCATTAAAACACTTCTAATTTCAGGCTCTTAACTTCTTGTACTCCCTGTACAATTGTACAATGTTATGGTGATAACAGCCTCCCAGACTGAATCCCAGCCAGTAGCAGCCTCTATCAGTTATTTCCTAGTTTGCTTTTGGTTGGAGTAGCAATGATACCATCACATGCTTAGATTAACCAATGAATAAACAGAGTCATTTTGTGTTTCTGTAAAAACATTTCATCATTTTATTTCTATAAAAACTATAAAATTGATTAGGTTAAGTCTTGGAAGTTGGTCAGGAATTATAGATGCTTTTGTTATTTTACCCTTAAAGCATCAGTCTCTGAAATCTTTTATTATGACTGACTGCAGTTTTAGGATTAATTCTGAACCCAATAATGACTATGAATAGCTGATTTTTTTAAATAAAACTTCACCACTCTTCTGTAAGTCTGTTTATATTCAGCTTGTTCGTTCTTTTTGTCTTTTAGTTTCAACCACTATTTACAATCCAAAGCCACTGCAAACCAGGACCCGCCTCTGCTGATGTATTTAGTGTTTCTGCTATAAAAAACTAGTCTTTGGGTTAAAGGTAAACCTATTTGGGTTTATATGACAGGTATTTGGGGTTATTTTACATTTTAACACCCTAAGAGGGAACCCGAAACTTCATGGTGCGTGGAGAAGGGCGTAAGTGAAGCCGTTAGAGGCTCCTTTGACGTCCAGGCCTATGGGAGGCTTATTCGCTACAGTGATGTGCAGGAGCTGGGAACTCAGTAACAGAAGTGGGTTTTTTGTGAATCCCAAACCTCAAGCCTAACGCATTTCTAAATATATTAGAATTGTTTGTGTCACAGTCATGCGACACTGCTCTGGACACATTAGGCCAATGGTACAACAGACCTTGGCTACTAGAGAGTCTGCTTATTGCCAGAAAGACTTCAGAGAGCCAGGGTTTGCAGTGGAGCAGGCTCTGAGTTGGTTGTCATTGCTTTATGCTTCTAGACCTTGTCTCTGAATGTGTTTTCTGGAGCTCTGGGGCATTTAATCTCCTTCCTATCCATCTCTTAAGCATAGGTTCTTTTAGGGAACTGGATTATTTTGAATAAAAACTTTTCTCTCAAAGTGAACCTGAATTAACTGAACTCATTTAGCTAGCTCAGGCTTGACCCCAAAATGTTTTCTCTTCAACTGGAAGATAAGCCAGGTTGTGCTTTCACAGGCTCCAGAGGGTAGAGCTTTATTATTTTCTCCCTATTTAGTTGCAAGATGCATTTGAAGTGTCTTGGAAAAAAATCAGACCAGCGAGGGGAAATTACAGGCAGGAATATTTCAGTTTAATATACATTTTTCCTAACTATTGGGACAACCTAACAATTAGGTTGCTGAGAGCAATTGGCTACTCATCACAATTTCCCATAAATGTAGCACTAGAATGTTTTCTGTCCTGAGCTGAACTACATCATTCACTGAGTTCGAATCTTAAAGTCATTTCGCCTGAGGATTTCCCTGTGAGAGCAGAGAAGCACATTCTAAAACTCAAGACACGAACCGCCAGATCAGTGTCTCCTCAGCCAACAGAACGCAGCCTCAGATCCAGGCTGCTGAGACACTGGGTGTCTTGGAATTGCATTTTTCAGGACTGTCTGCTCAGGATTCTGGACCCCTCAGCCTCCTTGTGGCTACTGTGGCCTTGCCTTCCTTCTGGGGAGCTTATTCCAGGATGGCACAGTGAGGGGCTCTGGGCTACCAGGTTAGTCAGATCTAAAATTTAGTTCTGACTCTTATCACTTAACAGAACATGAGCAAGACTTGTAGCTTCTTTTTACAATCCAGAGATTGGTTTTCTTTTCTTTTTTTAAAGTATATTTTATTGATTACGCTATTCAGTTGTCCCGTTTTTTTCTCTTCTTTATTCCCCTCCACCCTGCACGCCCTCCCTCCTGTATTCCTACCCTTCTCCTTAGTTCATGTCCTTGGGTTGTACATGTAAGTTCTTTGGCTCCCCCATTTCCTATACTGTTCTTACCTCCCCCTGTCAATTTTGTACCTACCTATTATGCTTCTCATTCCCTGTACCTTTTCCCCTCAATTCTCCTCCCTCCCCCTCCCCGCTGATAACCCTCCATGTGATCTCAGTTTTTGTGATTCTGTTCCTGTTCTAGTTGCTTGCTTAGTTTGTTTTGAGAGTTGTTTTTTTTTTAGGTTCAGTTGTTGATAGTTATGAGTTTGTTGCCATTTTACTGTTCATAGTTTTGATCTTCTTTTTCTTAGATAAGTCCCTTTAACATTTCACATAAGAAGGGCTTGGTGATGATGACTCTTGACCTTATCTGGGAAGCACTTTAGCTGCCCTTCTATTCTAAATTATAGCTTTGCTGGATAGAGAATCTTGGATGTAGTTCCTTGCCTTTCATGACTTCGAATACTTCTTTCCAGCCCCTTCTTGCCTGTAAGATTTCTTTTGAGAAATCAGCTGATAGTCTTATGGGAACTCCTTTGTAGGTAACTGACTCCTTTTCTCTTGCTGCTTTTAAGCTTCTCTCCTTATCTTTAAACTTAGGTAATGTAATTATGATATATCTTGGTGTGTGCCTCCTTGGGTCCAAATTCTTTAGGACTCTCTGAGCTTCCCGGACTTGCATGTCTATTTCCTTCACCGGACTGGGGACATTGCCCTTCATTTTTTTTTATCCAAATAAGCTTTAAATTTCTTGGTCTTCTTCTTCGCCTTCTGGCACCCTTATGATTCACATGTTGGAACATTTAAAGTTGTCCCAGAGGTTCCTCAGCCTCTCCTCATTTTTTTTGAATTCTTGTTCCTTCATTCTGTTCCAGTTGAATGTTTATTTCTTCCTCCTGTTACAAATCATTGATTTGAGTTCCAGTTTCCTGCCCTTCACTGTTGGTTTCCTATGTATTTTTCTTTATTTTGCTTTGTGTAGTCTTCACTTCTTTGTTATTTTGTGACCATTCTCAATCATTTCTGTGAGCATCCTGGTTACCAGTTTTTTGAACTTTGCATCTGATAGGTTGTCTATCTCCTCGTCACTTAGTTCTTTTTCTGGAGTTTTGATCTGTTCTTTCATTTGGGCCATATTTCCTTGTCTTGGGGTACCTGTTACATTGTAAGGGCAGAGGCAGTTTGCCAGGGTAGAGCAACCCACTTCACTGCATTGTGGTACTGTCTGTGGGGGAGGGGTCAAAGAGAGACCAATGCCACTTGCTCGGCTTTTGCCTGCTTTCAGTCACTTCCCCTGCTACCCACAAGCAAACTGGGCCCCTATGGTGCTGATTCCTGGGTGGGTGGGCTTGTTACAGTCTAGGACCCCATGGGTTTCTCCAACAGACTCTCCTATGAGACTAGGTGTTTCTTCCACTGCTACAACCCCCACAGGTTTTTACAGAGAGGAGTTTTGAGGCTTTATTTCCCTGTGCTGGAAGCTGTCTTGTTCCCCAGTCATTCCCCCTGGTTTATCCCCATGGGCAAATGGGACCACATGGTCCATCAGCCGCCACCTTGCCACATGTCCTCTCTGCCCTGGCTTCCTGTCTCCTCCCCTCCCACCAGTCTGGATGAATATTTCTTCTTTAGTCCCTTGGTTGTCAGACTTCAATACAGTTTGATTTTCTGGCAGTTCTGGTTGTTTTTTGTTTTTAAATTGGTTTTTATCCTTTTGGTTCTGTGAGGAGGCAAAGCATATCTACCTACACCTCCATCTTGGTTGGAAGTCCCAGAGACTGGTTTCCTTAGGTCACTTATCCTTCTAACAATCTATGATCTATATGAAAAGGGTTGAAGATAAAAAGAGCAAGAATAGTTTTTAGTTGCTCTGTTTATTTTCCCCATTCTATTTTATATGTTTTCCTACAGTGACATTCAAAAAAACGAAGGATTTTAAGGAAGCTGACCTAGTTTTTCTTGGATACAACAGCTTCCTAAATGGTTTCCCTGTCTTCCATTTTTACCCCTCTAGTCTCTTCTCCTATTGTATTTTGAAGGATCCTCCAAAAATAGAAATTTTCTATCTTTGATCCTCTGCTTAAAAGCTTTGATAGTTTCATTGCCTTAAAGATGAAGTTCACATTTATTACTATATTTTACAAGACTACCCAACAATCTCATTCTATCTACTACTACTGATGTTTACCCCTCTTCCTGCAGGCTTTGCTAAAATATACTATATTTATGTCAGCTACTTGAACAAGTCATGTTCTTTCTCAGCTCTGGGGGCCTCTTATATAGATGGCTCTCCCTGGTTCCTAAGTACTCAAACTCTACCCCTTCATCTGTCTAAATCTCACTCATCCTTTAGATTGTGGCTTCAAGTCACTTTCTTTAAAAGCTTTGATCGGCTCTTAGGGATTCAGTACTGTGTATTTCTCTGATCATAATATGCAGTTGTCTTTCCAGGTACATTTCCTGATATATTGTAAGCCTTAAGAGGTAAGGCCTATATGTGCTTTACATAGTTCTGTATTTCTAACATGTAGCGCAGTACCTGGTACATTGAACAAATAAATGATGAACTAAATTTGAACCCTGGTTCTGAGATTTAGTAGCCAC
>PVJD01005761.1:0-109756 GCA_004026545.1 Mormoops blainvillei
GGTGCAGCCCAGCTGCTGAAACAGGGGACCTCCAGCTGCAGGTGCCCTCGCTTCAGTCTCAGGGATGGGTGGCCAGCCCTGGGTCCAGTGGCTGCCCTACAGAGCCCAGGCACCAGTTCTGGCTCTGCCACTGACCACTTGGTGACCTTGGGCAGGTCTTTTCTTCTCTCTGGGTCATTTGTCCCTGTGAGAAAAGTGGGACGTTGGACCAGATTACCCCTAGGCCCCAGCCCTATAATCTGAAGATCTTGTACTTTGCCCTTCTCCCTGCTAAGGGTCACTTCTCTCATCTGTGAATGGGAGCACGTGAGTGAAGCAGCCTGGAAAAGGATGCGACCCCTCTGTTATGCGTGCATGTTTTGAGCATTGCTTGGTCCTGCTTTAGGTCACTGATGCTGGCTGACCCACGCGGCTCAGCCTACAGATGGGCAAGTTTACAAGGGCTCCACGGAGCTCTGTGTGGCTGAATGGACTTACTGACCTGCAGGCCCTGGCTCAAGGGGACAGTGGGGAACGGGAGGTGGGGGCATGCTGGACCCTCAATGCAAGTCCTTTCCAAGAAGCTGGTACTGTGTCTATAAAGATCGTTGTCCTCTTGTCTTCCTGTCGTTAGAATATCAGGGCTCAAATCCTGTCTTTGCCGTGCACTTGAAGAAATGAATCATTTTTCAGAGCCCTAGTTTCTTTTCTTCTATACCGGCAATAATAATAGTACTTACCGCCTGGAGATTTTGTGAGGATTCGACGAAATGACACAATGCCCAGCCTTCCCTTCCCCTCTCCCTGCCTTGCCAGGACCACAGAGACCCCTTCGTGGTGACCGACCTGGGTGTGTCGGCCAGTCGCCATCAGGCCTCCTGTCAGGCCCTGCCAAGGGCCTCGCTCTTCTCTGCAGTGAAGTGTAACAGCAGCCCCGGGTGCTGCGGGTCCTGGCTGCCCTGGGCACCGGCTTCGACGATGCCAGCCAGGTGAGCCTGGGCCCGCTGCCAGTTGCCTCATTCAAAGGCCTGACATATCCTGGGGAAAAAGACCAATTGACAGGGGTCCTGGAGTGGGCTCTGCTGCCCCTAAACAGCGGCAGATGTGCATGGTGCTCAGTTTTTCGTGAAAGAATAAATGAATGAACTAATAGTGGTCAACCTTCCACTGGTCTGCATGACATGCGCAACAGGTCTGAGCTAGTGAGTGGAGGGAACACATGTTTTTAAGCCACAGCCCTCGTCGGCCCAGCCATTTCACCTGGGCCTCAGTTTCTTTGTCTCTAAAAGGGGGACAACTCTATGTTCCTTAGAGTCATCTAGAAGCTTACATAGCACAATATGTGCCCAGCACTGTGCCAGGTGCCCAGCAAGGGTTCAGCCCAGGACAGCTCCTCAAGCCACGACGCCTGTGTGCAGAGAGCAGGGGAGCGGGAAGGCAGCTCCTTACTGGGGCTGTCGCCGTGCCAGGCGGCGTTGGAGCGGGTTCTGGGCCTGGGTGTGGCTCCCTCAGGCACCATCAACGTCAACCCCTGCACCTCTGTCTCCTACCTCCAGTATGCCGCCTACCACGGGGTGCAGCTCCTGACCTTCGACAGTGAGGAAGAGCTGACCAAGGTGGCCCAGCACCACCCTGGGGCCAGGTGAGACCAGCGGGGTTGCAGGCAGGAGGGGGTGGGTGGAACAAGGGACAGCCATCTTGGGGCTCCAGCAAACCGACTCGGCGTCACAAACGAAATGAAGGCTGTTACACATGGCGACTAGGAGAGGCCCAAGCAGCAAAGTACAAGAATTTGGGCGAGGTGGCCCAGTGCCTTCCTTGGTGCCCACTGGTGTCAAATAAACATGGCCTGTGTCAGCATAGACACTTGGCGGAGTCAGGCAACCTCATGGGTAAAGCACTCACACTGGAGTCAGGGAGACCAGGGCTCCCATTTCTGACCTGTCTGTCACATCGGTATGTTCTTGGGAAAGATATTGAACATCTCTGATCCCGTAACAGCTTGTCTGCCGAGGGGATACTTATAACCACTTTCCTGCTGCTTCTTGCCTAGGCAGAAGTCTCTCAGTAGCAGCGTGTTTCCTCCTTGGGGTCTGTGGTTGGAGAGTCGAGAGGAACTAGATAGGGGTGGGTGGGAGAGTGCAGGGGATTTGGTTGGGGTGTGGTAAAGCATCCAGGCTTCGGGGATCATGCCTAAGAATGCCCGTCACCTTCACACCCCTCTCCCAGGCTGGTCCCCCGGCTCTGGACTGAGGACAGCAGGAGCATCCTCCTCTGAGTGCCAAGGTTGGGGCCAGCCTCCAGGTGTGTGAACGTTTACTCAAGTCTGCCCGAGACCTGGGGTTGGCTGTGGCAGGAGCCAGATAAGAGCACTGACTTTCCCTCTGCAAGGCGGGGTCCTGGTCTTCACCGCCTGTCCACAGCCTGTGACTTGCTGTGTGCCCTCGTGTCAACATGGCCCTATGGGCCTCCTGCTGCGTCGTTTGTCCTCAGCAAAGGAGGTGGATGTTACCTGATGTGAGGATGGGGCACGTAAGGCTATGGCCTTGGGTGCAAAATGTAATGGGATGCAAAAAATCTTCGTACTCTAGGTAAATAACCTAGAGTAATAATTTTAATACAGTATTTTGAAAAATTTCACGCAGAAAAAGTCCTTGATGAAAGAATGTCATAATTTTTAATCAACGCAGGATTGGCATTTCTGATCTTTCCTTTTGCTTCAGGGTCCAATTACTCTTACCGATCTTGTCTTTACTTAAAGTTTCTGTATTTCATTCACCACGGATATTTTTGCATCAATCTTCTCTGTTGAAAACACTGAACAAATGTTACTTATCTTGATTCCTCAGTGCCCCTTAAGTTGTGCACCCGAGGAGTGTCCCTCATGCTACCTGCCCCTGATTGGGTTCTCAGCCCCTCCCCCACCACCGTGGACGGCCGTGAGGCTGGGCATTCAGATCACATGCCTTCCAAGAAGGAGAAGAAGGGGATCCCCTGCCATAAGGCTTTGGGAGGGCGCAGCTAAGAGTGGTAACCGCCACACAGCCACGAGAGCCCCGACTCAAGGATTGTCACGTAGGATGTATCTCTCTGGGATCCCATGTAGACAGCCAAGGCTGCAGGTTTCTGCGGGCGCCCACCAGCTCCAGTGCAGTCACAGTGTCTGTATTTGCACTGGCTCCACGTTGTACCTGTGTCAGTGTTTCCAAATGCGTGTCTCTTCCTCCTGACCTTGCATTTCCTCCTGTGCTCTCCACCTGTCACTCGACATGTGTTCAGCTTCCACGTGGGCTCAAGCTGCCGGAACCCCCACAGCTTCACACAGGCCATCGCCAACTGCCAGCGTGTCTTCAAGATGGGCCGCGGGCTTGGGCATGAAATGAACCTCCTGGATATTGGAGGGGGTCTCATGGGAGTGGAGGGCTCCGAGCCTGAGTTTGAGGAGGTAAGGGGGAAGGAGGAGAGGGAGTCTGGGAGACCCAGGCTGGGTTTAGCGGACAGAGTGTGGTTTGTGTGCAGGGAGCTCTTGTTGCAGAGTCACGTGACTGCATGTAGCTGGGGTTCGTCTTTGCTGAGCGGTCTCTGACTACCTACATGGCCTGTGCACACGTACAAGCATGGGTGTGTGTATGTGGCTCCGTGTCTTTCTTTAGATGTGTTGGTTACTGTCTCTGCATAAGCTACAGTCAGAGAGACAGTTAGGTGCTGTGTTCCCCAAGCGCGGGGCACAGCCCCTCTTTGCTGAGCATGTTCTGATTTCAGCGGTCCCAGGGTCAGACTTTCAGGGCGCTACCCAGCCTATACACTTGCCGTGTGCCCTTGGGCCACTTCCCTCTGGGCCACTGTTTCTGCCTGTTTTCTCTCCAATAAAATGGGGATGATGACTCCTTCCCATAGAGCTGTCACAGGAATGAAGAGAGATGACACAGGTAAAGACCCTGCAGAGGAACTGGCCTCACACCATGTGGGTCTGTCCCCTCAGACAGTGGGAGTGATCAGTGCTGCCCTGGCCCAGGACTTCCCAGAGGGGACCGGCGTTGAAGTCTTTGCAGAGCCGCCTCTACGCTGCTGTCTGTGTGTCAATATCATTGCCAAGAAGGCTGTGCTGGAGGCTGGCGGGTGGGCCAGAGCGGGGCAGGGGGGCACTGCCCAGTGTTCCCAGGCCCCAGGGTAGAGGATGGGCAGAGGGTCTAGATTCTACCCCTGGGTTCCTCAGCTGGGAAACAAGGTTCGAATTGGCTACAGAAAAGAACCCGTTAGTGTTATTATTTTGTTTTTCTCAAACAGACTGGAAGGGAGACAGTGAGGGACGATGAACTTACAATTGGTGTAAGGAGGGGAGGTCACAGCTGTAGCTCATCAGGGCACAGATGCCACTGTGCAGGTAGGCACCTAAAATTTTTCAAGCAAGCATCCTCTAACAGGAGCCAATTTTTATAACCCAAAATATAGGGAGTAAATACTAATTGTACAACAAATATATGAAGGCATTATCGTCTGTACGATGGCCTGGAGGGTAAGGGTGACATTTGTAGGGTGACAGCAAACATGTGGACCATCGAGGTCCTCCATCACAGGAGAGGACTTTGGTGGCCAGTTATTTGGGGGCAGGGGTGCAGTGGGGTTGCTCTTCTCCCAAAGGGAGCCAACCGGAAACTCAGGCTCACGATGAGATAGAAAACGTGAAGAAACTCGCCCTCTGGGTGAGTGCTCTTTACTCTTCGGAGAATGATTACAACTGACATGTAAGGATTCCAAATCGTTTTAAACTGCTTCCTTATCCTTTGACAAATGCCTGTCCCATACCCATATCTAGCCCTAAAGGCACATGGGGCCACGACTTTCACTCCCTCGCAAAGCGTCTGATTGGAGAATATTGTGATATAGGGCATATGATTTCTGTCATCATTTAACAAAAGTCTAAGTTAAACGTATTTGGCCCTCATTATTTTTATTTTCATAACGGCGAGAGCCGTCTATGATTAAGACCCAATTATGTGAGAAAGTACTGTTTTACCACATTTCTGCTTAGCAATCCTGTGAGGCAGTTTGGGTCATTCACATTTTACAGGTGGGGATCTTGAGGCTCAGAGAGAGGAAGTGAGTTGCCCAAAGCAGCCAAGTCAGCTCGTGGCACAACTGAGCCAGGCCTCCCTGCAGGGCTGGTGCCCTTGTACCGGCAGATGTGCCAAGCAGAGCTGAGCTCTCAGCCTCAGGGCCGGCGGGACTAATTCCCGTGACCAGCTGGCTTAGGGACAGCTGGGGCTATGGGCACAAGAGGCAGGACCAGTGATGGCAGCTGAGAGACAGCAGAGGACAGGGGCTGACTGACACCAGGGAGAAGGTGGTGGGGGAAAGATCCAGGGAGAGAAAATGAATATTCAGAAAGACCTGGGCATCTAAATGCCCAAATGTTACAAAATGCTCCCACTGGTCACAGAATTCAGTTTAAAAGATTAAAGAAATCAATGTTCTTTATTTTATTTTATTTTTTCCTCAATCACCATTTATCCCTCTTATATCCTCTTCTATTTCTACCCAAGAAATCAATGTTCCAAGGACAGACTAGGAGTGGTTGTTTAGAAATTGTCTTGGAAGCAGTTCGTTTCCAAAGAACCTGGGGTCGTAGGTGGGCATCAGCTCAACATGCGTCAGGAGTGTGATGACTAGCTCTTCAGGGCAGCTGTCCCTCCCTCCCCTGTCCCAACGCCCCAGGCCCTGGAGTAGGGTAGAGCTGAGAAACGAGTGCCATTAGGGCATGTGCCCTGTGAAGACCGTATTATATTCTGCGGCGTCAAGCAACCTGTCTTGGCCAGTATCTTGAGATTTTTTTCATCCTTTCTTATATCCAGTTAATGAGCCCTGTGTTGTTCCAGAAAGGTTTATGTGAACTATATAGGCCCCCGTTCTAGTGGTAGGAACGCTGGCTTTGGGGTCAGCCCTGGAGTGAATCCAGGGTCCACCACAAACTGACAGTGTGGTGAGAGCCTCAGTTTCTCGATCAATGGCATGAGAATGATGAGTGCCGTCCTGGCAGGGTTGTTGAGGGGATTAAGTCAGATAATGCAAATGCTCATGCCCAAAACCCTTCCTCTGGCCAGCCCTGATCCTGGGCCCCTCCTGCTCAGAGACCGCTCCCTGAACCCATGGTCTGGGCATCCTCAGGGAGCGTGCATTGCATCAGACTGCGCAGCTAATGGGCCAGGCATGTGGGTGCCTGACTTGGCCCTGGCCTTAAGAAACCCCCAGTTTGGGAGATGGGAGGACAAGCAGTAGAAACGCCGAACTCCAAAATAAGACAGATGCTACTGTGTGTCCCCCAAGGACACTAAAACTTTAGAAACAACACTTGGGAAATTCTGAGCTGGAAAAAGAGAACGTGTTCTACAGGCAAGGACACTGGAAGAGGTGGAGGTAGGGACACATCAGTATGACCAGTCATGTTCCCGCAACGAGCAGAGGTGGAGTGGGCCCCAGAGGCTGAAACCACTCACTTCCTGTGTCCCGTTTCCTTTTCAAGCTTCACCTGATGTGACTTTTCTGATCCTCAACTTCTGCAAATGATCCTCATCACCAACCAGAGTCAGCCCCACCAATCTTAATGCTGCGCAGCAGAAAGAAAGAAAGAAAGGGCTACTACCCTTCGCAACGGCATGGAGGGAACTGGGGGGCATTATGCTAGGTGAAACAAGCCAGGCGGTGAAAGTAGATACCATATGATCTCACCTGTAAGCGGAACCTAATCAACAGAACAAACGAGCGAAACAGAACCAGAGCCATGGACATAAAGAACAAACCGACAGGGACCAGAGTGGGGAGGGAAGGGGAAAATGGGAAAAGGAGGGGAAGGGTCATCGAGGAACATGCATAAAGGACCCATCGACAAAGCCAAATGGGGGAAGGATTGAGGGTGGGAGGTGGGGATGGGTGGGGCTGGGGAAAGTGGTGGTGGGAAAATATTGACAAAAAAAAAAAAAAGTGGGAGAAGCTAAGAATAGTATAGGAAATTGCGAAGCCAAAGAGCTGATATGTACAACCCATAAACATAAACTAAGGTGTGGGGATGATGGGATGGGGTACAGGGCGGAGGGGGTAAAGGGGAGAAAAAAATGGGACAACTGAAATCGCATAATCAATAAAATATACCAAAAAATAGTGTAAATGTAACCTCATATCCTAGGGAAAACTCTAAGGAAAAATATACAAAATTTTTAAGTAAAAACCCCTTTAGAATTCTTTAGTACATGGTGTGAGGATTTAAACAATCCATGCAGTTTGTGGGACTATAGAGCTTATGATCTTTTTAAAGAGACCCCAAAAAATGCACAAAAGGTTTTCCACTCAGCGACGAGGCCTATTCGCTCACTACTTGATTAAGCAACAAATAATAACTTAAAAAAAAAATTTTTTTTTCATAAGCGAATGGCAAAGGAAGTTCAAACCTAAAAACCAAGTAACTGGATAAAATTAATATTGCAGAACAAACCAGAAAAAGAAAAAAGACTCTTTCAGGACTTTTGCCGAAGCTTCCTTTCTTTCAAAATAAATGTATAAAAATTGCTTCGCTCTACCCTTCATTTATTATATCCTCTCAGTAGTAAATATCCTACATGCGTTTCTGAGCCAACTGGCCAACGTTTGGCTGACCGATATATCCAGTTAACGTAAGATCAAGCCACCCAGGTCCTAAGCTGACCATAGCCCCTACTTCTGATGAGCTGTTACCCTGTGAAGTCAGTGTGCTCAGGACAGAATTTCACAGTAGGGGTTTTCCCCATTTATGTTGTACGAGAAGTTGTTTGTGGTGTGATAGGTTTTGTGAGTCCAGCTGAGTCAGCACTTGCAGTGTCGATGCTGGATCCCTCTTCCCTCTGAGCTTTTAGATTCATGCTTGTCCTGAAATCAAGGCAGACCAGCATGATGCCTTGGAAGCCACCCTTAAAAAAAGAAAAAAAAAAAGGGAAAAGAGAATGTGTTCTACAGGCAAGGACATTGGCAGCGGTGGAGGTAGGGACACATCAGTACGACCAGTCATGTTCCCGCAGCGAGCGGAGCTGGAGTGGGTCTCAGAGGCCAAAGCCACTCACCTCCTGTGTCCTGTGTCACAACTGCCTCCACAACTCAGCCATGATCAGAGGTATTTTCGGGCATCCTCGTGCCAAACAGATTTCTCCCCACAGACATCTGAGGAGAAAGCATGAGCTGCAGATGCCCCCTAAGGAAGCCCGAGGGCTCTGACAGCCTTCCGACCCTGCATTACTCATTCCTCCACTCCTAGGTCTAGAAGATTTGGGGTAGAAACAACCACCAAGCTCGCCGCCTCAGCGGTGTCTTGAAGGACAAGTATGAGTGGGCTTTAGGTAAACATAAAGTCGTATTCATATGCAAGAGTTGTTGGAGTGTTTTTGTGTTTTGCTCTCTGGGTGCTGTTTTATAGAATTTTGAATATCAACCCATTCACCTCTCCATCTATTCATCAATCCTTCCATACTTTCATTCCTCCATCCACCCATCCACCCATCCACTGACCCATCAGTTGACCCATTCATCCATTCATCCAACCTTCCTTCCACTCATAAAATAAAATGTGGGAGCCTATCTGTGATGGCATTATTCCAGGCAAGGTGACACATGGTGAATAAGACGTGCAGAACCCACACTCCTCGGTTAACTTCCAGCTGTGAAAATCAGAGCAGGAGCAAATATAAATGATATAATGAAGTGGAAGCAACGAGTGTTGTAAAGAAAATTAAAACAGGGCAAGGGCATAGGAAAGAATAAAGGGCTGTGCTATTTTTGGGAGAGGGAGGGGGAGGCCTCTCTGAGAACTTGGGAGGTGAGCAGAGACCGGAAGGGAGCTGTGTGGTTAGCTGGGTCAGAGTTCCAGCATTGGAAACAGCAGGTCCAAAGGTCAGGGATGGAGAGTGTTTCAGAAAAGGCAAGCGGACCCGTGTGGGTGAGCAGAGTGAGTGAGAGGAGGTATTGAAGATGAGGAAGGAGGATGGCCCGGGACTGTTGTTCTCAGGCCTCCTGGTAGGTCAGGGCTTTGACTCTTCTGAGGGAGAGGGAAAGTCCTAAAGGATTTGAACAGGTGAGTGCAATGAGAGGATGCACAGAGAACTCGAGGGGCTCCTGCCAACCCCTGTAAATGCTGGGTGGTCACAGTGTGGGTGGTAAGAAGGTTCAGGCTCAAGAAAGGCTTTAAAAGTTGAGTCAAGAGAATTTGCTGAGGGGTTAGATGTGGGGTTTGGGCAGAGTGGAGTCAGGAACAACTCTAGGGCTTTCGGTCCGGGCGCTCCACAAATGGGGAAATTGGGGGTGGGGTAGGGGGTTCAAATCGAGAACTCAGTTTGCACAAAGCAGGTTTGAAAGGCTTACTTGACTGCCAAATGGAGTCAGATGTGAGCAGCTGGTTTCAGGGCAGATGTCAGATATGAACGTGGGAGGGAGGTATGGACATGGGAGAGAGATATGATCATTAGAGAGAGGCATGAATGTGGGAGACAGGCATGAACATGGGCATCATACCATTGGATGGACCTTACATTCCCGGGGCTGCCCAGCCCAACCAGGAAGAGAGAGTCCATAGAGAAGACACAAGTCACAGAAACTAAGAGAAGAAGTGTTTCAAGGAGGAAGGAAACTTCAACTGTGTGTGGGTGAGGTGGAGGCTCAGAACAGAGTTGGGAAAATGGAGGCTGCCAGTGATCTTCACCATGGGATTTCATGCCAAGGAGGTTTGGTGGAAGTGTAGTCCTGAGAGGGCGGTGTGAGGGGTGGGGGGTGTGGAGTGTGGGCTCCTTTTCCAGGGCGCTGTGCTGTAGAGGGGAACAGGAGACAGGAGGGTGAGGGGAAGATGTTCTTGTAGGGTCACCAGAGTTTAAGAGGAGAAATGTTAGGTCTTGTTTGTAGATCATGGGGATGATTAATAGAGGGGATAATTACGACGCAGATGAGAGAGGAGAGAGTCCCAAGGGGAAAGTCCTTGGGTGGGAGGGAGGGGTTAGTGTCCTGTGTGTGAGGGGAGGACATGCCCCAGATGGGAGCTGGGGCAGTGCCTCCAGGTACAGGAGGAAGGCAGGGCGCATTGAGGGCACAGGTGAGTGGGAGACTGTAGGGTTCTCTTCTCGGTGGAAGGAGAAACAAGGCTGAGCAGAAGGAGGCGGGAGGGGTTCTTGGTGTTTTGAGGAGAGGCTTGTTTCCCCAGAGGGGAAATCACAAAGGTGGGAGCCTGAACAGAGCAGTGAAATGGGGCCCTGTTGCCAGCCCAGGTGCCCACTTGAGGTTTGCGGGTGTCAGTTTAGAGTGAGGCTGCTTATGTGGTGTTTTTCTTCAGCTGCTGGGTGCAGGTGCAGAATGGGTGGGGGTGGGTGGGTGTGAGGAGAGTCAACGGAGGAGGGGACTGCGTCCAGGGTGAGGAGCTCATGGGGGTCTCTGCAAGTACGGGCCCCACCTGTAGCTGGCTACCCCCAGGCTTGAGCCCCCTGCAGTCCTTAAAGCCTTTTCTTGACCCCACAAACTGTCCTTTTACGTTCCTTATCTGCTGGATTCTGATAATGACCCTGTGATTTCATAATGACCTCCACTCAGGGAAGTGAATTGCCCTGGGCCACGCAGCCAGTAAGTGGTCGAGCTGGAATTCGAATTCAAATCTCAGTTCATTGCTCTCCCTTCTGGGCAGCAGGGTGATGGGCGCTGTGCTTAAGAAAGTCTTGCGTTTCATATGGTGAAAATAAACAAGCTCGGCTGTTGGGAGTTTAAACTTCAGGTATTTTGTGCCCCGGGTGGCCCAGGCTTTGTCATGATTCAGCAATAGTGTCTTGCTGCCACCCACTGGTCATTATCAGCGTTGCACCCAAAAAGAGCCTGGATTTGCTAAGCTAAGAATCCTGTCTCGGGCCAACGGTGCGTGGTTGAAAGGGCTAGAGAGGAGTTTTTGTCCCCTTTGACAAATGAGGAGACCGAATTCTAGAGAGGCGACTTCAAAAACCCACCTGCACTTGCCTACTCTATCCATCCAGTCGTCCCCTCACTCAATAAATATCCACTGAAAACCTACTCTGTGTTCACACTGTTGGAGGCACTGGGAATAAGCCAGAGAGGCCATTGCTCTCCTAGAGCTGCTCGTGGGGGTGGGGGAAGGGGACAGATACTAACAAGTAAATAAGCCAGATAATGGTCAATTTGGTAGATGCTGTGAAAGAATTAAAAGAGAGCAAGTGGAGAGGGTGGCCGGGGAGGTGACATCTGAGTTGAGACCTGACTGCGGGGAGGCTCAGGGAAAGACACTCCGGGGTGGCACCTCAAAGGCCCTGAGGCTCTGAAGAGTCTGAGCAGATTCCGGAACAGCGGGAGCCCACTGATGCCCCAGCCCACGGCTGCCCGCGAAGAACGCGCAGAGAGGTCAGAGCAGAATGCTCTCCCGGGAGGGTCATGCCATTGACCTTCTCTCAGTGCACAGCCGCTCTCAGCCCACGCCTTACTCGCACAGCTGCCCACCCCATCCTTGGAACTCTCCCCGCCCTTGGCCTGTGTGACCCCAGCCTCTGGAGGTAGGAAAAACCATGATTATTCTCCTGTGAAAATTAAAGCTTCGCAATCAACAGAGATGTTCCTGGTTTGAAGGAACCCACTGATGTATCAAACGCTAGAGCAGGAAATACTGGCATGTGCAGTCAAAGGTCAAGGTCGACATTTCCAGGACCTGGGATAGGAGCATGTAGGAGAGAATTGCTTGTAGCTATTGCCATGTTTTTGTGGGGTTGTTTTTTTTTAACATTTTATTTATTTTTAGAGAGAGGAGAAGGGAAGGAGAAAGAGAGGGAGAGAAACATCGATAGGTTGCCTCTCGCTTGAGCCCCACCTGGGGACCAGCCTGCAACCCAGGCACGTGCCCTGACCGGGAATCAAACCGCAGATCTTTCGCTTTGTGGGAAGATGCTCAACCAACTGAGCCACACCGGTCAGGGCTGTTGCCATGTTTTAAGTGTGTCTGTGGTCCTGTCTTCTGCTAAAGCCATTCTCGCAAATAAAATGATTATTTGTTAGTCTGCAAACATAGTATGAGTGTGTTTCATTCAAATCCTATGAGTGGTGTTTCAAGAAATAATATGTTTTGGAAGCAAAATAAACCCCTAAATTTCAGTTCTGGCCTGTTACTGTAATACTATCCAATTATGCTAGCTGGTGAGGAATGAATGAGCAGAACCAGAGGAATTCATTATAGCTAAGCTGACCAAAAATGGAGACTGTATAGTGAAGCCGAGAAAACTGGTTCAGATCGAAATGTCAGAAGCGTGAGGAATAGATTTTATTTTACTTAAACTAGCCCGAGGACTTAAACTATCGAATTTCTCAGTTGTGCGTCAGTGCCTAGACATGCACAAGTTCCTGTAGAAGTACTTAGGAAAGAATGTTTACATGTCCAGACTGCAGGACCTTCATTACCCAGACATCTGGAAGATTAACCAGGTCTTCTAGTAGATCACCCAGGTCATCTGGAAGATCATCGTGGTAGACTAATCCAGAGTGAAGGATGCAAGACTGATTCTTTGGAAGAATGTGCTCTTTGCTTATGAGAACTCTCGACTTTTCTCTTTTCTCCGGAACCCTCTGGGTGTTAGCTGGCAGTGTTTCTGATTCGCAAATCCTAAGACCCTTAAATAAAACTTTACCGCTTTTAATTTTAGCAAAGCCTCCCGATTCGTTTGCGTGAAGTTTGACACCGGTATTTTCTGGTGTTTGAATATCTGCTATAGGCTACAGTTCTTTGTAAAGCCAAATATTTCATCATGAAAAAAAAGGAAGATTATAGGAAGCAACACGTGCCCTAATAATCAACTTGAGGATGTGTTCAGACACGCTCTTTATTCGACCGACATCAGTGCAGAGTGAAATAAATTTTTCTAAGTTTGAAATATTTATCCTAAAAACAAAGACCAAGGGCAATCAATACTTTACATGTTTTAAGTTTTCATTTTTAAGAATAACTTTTAAATAATAAACATTTGTGGAGATTATTGTCCATTTTTCAAATTATTTTTATTGGCCTTTATTTTGAGTTAATGTCTCCCTTTTTAAATGATTTTTATTGTCAAATGTCTTATAATGTAGAGGTCATTCTAACATGTAATTGAAAGATATCATCTTGTCATGTTATATTGACTTGTAATAATAACAACCATGTATTTATTATTCTGCTTTTTTAAACAGAAAATTTCTGAAATGTTTAGTAGAACCTTCTTACAGAAGAATGTTCACTGTTTATTATCATGGTCAATCTTTTTTTCTTTTTCAAAACACATCAAAGTGTTAGGAAAAAAATACAGAATAATTTATGTTTTCAGGAATTTCTGAGAATGTTTTTGGAATTCTAATATCTCATACTCAGATCTCAGAGATTAATATCAGGAATGTAGAAATGCTTTTCGAAGTTTTAACATTTCTTGACTCTGCACCTCTAATTACCAGATCTTTGTCATTTTCTCTGACCTATGAGTCAGCCGTCCAGCTCCTCTAACTCCTCCTCCACATGCCAGAGAGATCTTTCCAAAGCTGATCCTTCCTCCGCGAAACCCTTCCCGGGCCCCCCAGGACCTTCACTGACGTTTGCCACGATGCTCCTTCAAACAACTGCAGAGAAGCGTCTGGGAGTTTCTTACACGCCGTGGTTTGGGGAGCCTCATTCAGCTACACCGACTCAGAATCCGTGGCAGCTGGAGCCTAGGAACAGGCATATTTAACACATCTTCTGAATGATTTTTTAAAAACATTTTTATGGTTAATAAACAACACAAATACAGAAAGCCACGTAAAACAAAGGATGATACAAAACAAAATGGATTGATAATATCACAAATGTTTATTGTTTAAAAGTTGTACAGATTATGGAACCATCCTAAGACCAACACCCGTACCTGAACCCAAAACCTTGGCACCCACCTCAGAAACTCTCCACATGCCTCCTGCCAATCAAAACCTTTTTTTATCCTCCACCGCCAAAAGCACTCACCATCGGGTATCTCATCTTGCCTGTTTTCTTGTTTATTTTAGTGCCATTAAATTTTGTTTAATCTTTGCCCTTCTTTCCATCTTTTTTCTTCTTGTAATTCATTTGTTAATGAAACCAGATCATTTGTCTTATAGAGTTTCCCACGGTCATTGCTAATTGCATCCCCAGGCAGCATGTTTCCCTCTTCTCTGAAGCCCCTGTTAATTAGCAGTTGAATCTAGAGGCTTAATCCAATTCATATTTCTCTCCGGTTTCTTTTTCTTTCTTTTCGCAAGCCTACTTCTATACATGATATGAGTTTGTCAGCAAGCAGCTCACGTTTTTGTGTTTTCACTCTCTGATCTTGTATGTTGCCTGCCCTAGATCTGAAATCAGCTCCTGTTATCTTGGGTAAATACCTAGGAGAAGAATTGCTAGTTCATAAGGTAAATAAATGTTCAACTTTCTAAGAGTCTCTTAAACAGTTTTCTGAAATATTGTACTTACTTGAGGTCTCACCAGCAATGAAGGTTCCAGTGGCTGTAAATCTTCACCAGTATTTAATATCGTTGATTTAATTTAATTTTAGCTATTCTGGTGGTATGAAATGCTCTTTCACTGTGGTTTTAATTTGAAGTTTCCTAACAACTAGTGACGTTAAACATCTGTTCATGTGCTTATTGGCCATTTATGCCTTCTTTTGTGAAATGTCTCTCTCCAAGTCTTATTTCAAATATATATTACAGTGTAACAAAAATTTATTTGCGTCCCATTCTGAACTCTGAACTGGACTGATCCGGGCAGTTCTTTTGCACCATGTGATGTTGACTGCAGTCACCTGGTGGCTTGGCTGGGGCTGAAAATCAAAGATGGCTTAACGCACATGTCTGCTGCGTCAGCTGAGATGGCTGGAATAGCAGGAGGTTGACCAGGTACCTCTCTGCGCAGGTTCCTCATTGAGGTAGCCAGGTCACCTCACACGGTGACTCAGGGGTCCGAGATGGAGCATTCAAAGGCAGAGCCCAATGGGCAGGAGCTTGTCTTCTTGAATCATACAAACTAGTGCCCCACAGGCCGAGATAAATCACGTGTCCAAGTCCAGAGTCAATGAGGGAGGTGTTATACAATGGCGTGAATACAGGGAGGCAGTTCACTGGGGGCCCCCGACGTAAGCCTACCACATCATTTTTGCCCATTTCTAATTGCATTGTCTTTTTCATATTGCATTACTTCTTTATATACTCTAAATGCAAGTCCTTTTTTAGATATAAATAAGTACTGTGAATATTTTTTCAAAGTCCGTGGCTTGCCAGTTAGTATTCTTAAAGCTGTCTCTTGAGAGCACAAAATTTTAATTTTGATAAAGTCTAATTCATAAACTTTTTTCTTTTATGGGTAATGCTTTTAGGGTTCTGAGAAACTTTTGCCAATCTCAAGGCCCGATTCTCTGTGTTTTCGTCTAGGGTCATCATGCTTTGAGATTTTTCACTTGGGTTTGTCATTCATGGCAAATTCATGTTTATTTATAGAAAATGAGAGGGACTGAGGTTCATGCTGTTCCATAGGGTGCCCATTTGCTCTAGCACTATGTATTACAGACTTTCCTTTTCTGACCTTGGCACCTTGGTCAAAAACATTTTGATGCTCTATTGCTACTATAAAGAGTGTTTTGGTTTTATTTTCCAATTGATTAGGACTAGTATACAAAAAATCATTTTTGTATATTAACTTTGTGTCCTATGACCTTACTAAATTCACTTTTAATTTTAGAAGGATTTTTCTGTTGGGGGAGGGGAGTGTGAGGGGAGAGAGTAAACCCCATGGGGTTTAGTATGTGTGCAATTGTACCGTATAAAACAATGACCATTTTTCTCCGCCTCAACCTTTATGCCTTTTATTCCTCTTCTTGCCCGACTGAACAGGACTTTCCAGTGTATGCTAAGCAGAAGGGGTAAAACAAAATACTTGCTTCAGGGAACCTTAGGGAAAAGCTATTCACTATTTTTCCATTAAGTATGATGGGGTTTTCTGATGATGATTTAAGTATACAGATTTTTAAATAAATGTATTTTGTCAGAAGTTATCTTCGATTTTTCTATGTTATTTTAAAATTAGTGTTTGAATGGTATATCTCTTTTCATCCTTTTATTTCACTTTTCTGTGTTTTCATATTTGCTTCTTAAAAATATAATTGGGCTTTAGCCCTGGCTGGTGTGGCTCAGTGGATTGAGCACCGGCCTGTGAACCAAGGGGTCACTGGCTTGATTCCCAGTCAGGGAACATGCCTGGGTTGCAGGCCAGGTGCCCAGTAGAGGGTGCACTAGAAGCACCCACATATTGGTGTTTGGAAAGAAATATAATCGGGCTTTAAAATTTTTATTGTAATGATATCTGTCTCTTAGATAGCTTGTGTAAATTACATGCGTTTAATATAATTACTGATTAATATAATTACCTCTGTCTCTTGCTATTTGTTTTTCTGTCTCATCTGTTTCTGTTCATTTATTCCTTCCTTATTTTCTTCTTTTGAACAATAAGTTATTTTTACTATTCTATTGTTTTCCTCTATTAGGTTCTAGTTATACATTTTTGCAAACTACTTTTAGAGGTTAGTCTACAGATTTAAATATGCACCTTTGACCCATTCCTGTATGTCTTAGACAATTCAGGCTGCTGTAACAAAATACCGTGAATGGGGTGACTTGAACAACAGAAATTTATTTTCTCAGAATTCAGGGGACTGGGAAGTCCGAGATCAGAGCGCCAACGTGGCTGGGTTCTAGTGAAAGCCACTTTCCTACTTTGCAGAGAACTGCCTTCTCACTGGGCCCTCAGAGAAGGGACAAAGCAGGGAAGCAAGCCGTCTTGCCTTTCTTAGACGGGCACTAATCTCACCATGAGGACTCTCTGCTCATAACAGAATTACTTCCCAAAGGCCCCATCGCCAAATGCCATCTCACTGAAGATCAGAGTTTCAACATATTGATTGCAGTACAGCAATACAAACGTTCGGTCCACATCACAATATCACAGACTCTAGTCTTAAACGGATACGTTTACCATTGTTTGAACACTGTAAGAAACTCCTAACAGTCCAACTGCATTCACTCTTTCACCTTTTGTACTATTGTTGTATATTCTATCTCTATGTTATAAACCTTGTAAGACATTTCTGCTACTGTTTTATTAATCAATTCTTTCATGTTCGCCCCCATGTTTGCCCTTCATTGTGCCCTTCATCACTTCCTGAGGTCTGTGCTTTCATCCGGGATCACTGCCCCAGCCTGAAGTGTAGGTCTTCCAGTAGGGCATTTTCTCAGTCTTTTCTTCGTACGAAAATGTCTGTGTTTTACCTTACTTCTTAAAGGATTCTCCCCTTAGTATAGAATTCTAGATTAGCAGGGTCCCCCCTGGAAAAAAATAAAAAGCCTTTAAAAATGTCATTAAAGCCCTGGCTGGTATGGCTCAATGGACTGAGGGCTGCAAACCAAAGGGCTGCCGGTTTTATTCCCTGTCAGGGCACGTGCTTGGGCTGTGGGCCGGGTTCCCAGTAGGGGGCCTGTGAGAGGCAACCACACATTGATGTTTCTCTCCCTCTCTTTCTCCCTCCCTTCCTCTCTCTGTAAAAATAAATAAAAAAATATTTTAAAAAAGTCATTAAATTATCTTCTGGGTTCATAGCTTCTGTTGAAGTGTGGGCATCAGTCTCGTTGCTTTACAGACAATGTGTCCCCTTTTACCTAGCTGCTTTTAAGGCTTTCTCTTTACCTCAGTTTTCAGCTATTGACAATAACGTGTCTTTTGTTTTCTTTACCTTTAACCTTCTTGGTTTTCACTAAGCTTCTTGAATTTGTGCATTGATATCTTTCAACAGTTTTGGAAAATTATAAGCCATATCACTTCAAATATTGCTTCTGCCCCAATTTTCTTTCCTTCTCATCCAGAACTCCAATTACACAAATGTTAGACCTTCTGATTATATCCCACACATTTCATACTTTGTTCTTTCAACTTTTCCCTCTGCATTTCAGCTCGAACATTTCTAATTGAACTGTATTCAAGTTTGCTAACCCTGTCTTTTGTCCTTCTGCTATACCTGTCTACTGTTAAACACATCCAATAGGTTCTTAATTTCAGGTGTTGTATTTTTCAGTTCTCTATAGAATATTTAATTATTTTAAAAGATGAATTTCACTTTTTTATTGACAATCTCTTTTTAAAATTTATTTTATCAATTTTGTCTTCTACATTCTCCAACATATTATCGGAGTTATTTTAAAGTTCTTGTTTGCCAACTTTAATATGTGGACCTTTTGGTTCTGACACTATTGCCTGCTTGTTGCCTCTTGATTACCAGTCGTGTTTTCCTGCTTCTTTGTATGTCTGGTAAGTTCAACACATGATATTATTCTAATTGGAAATTATCCCAGCATGATGGGCGAGTAGTGGCATCTTATTGTAGCCTTAATTTGCTTTTCTTTGATCACTAGTGAGGTTGAACACTTTTTCATTTATTTACTGGTCAAGTTTGTGAGGTGCTTGTTCACAATTTTGTAAAGTGCCAGTTACCTATTATTTGATTAAGTTGTCTTTTTCTTATTGATTTTTAAGTGTATATAAATACACTTAAATATATTCTATTATTATATAAAGTGTGTATATATATATATATACTTAAATATATCCTATTATTATACAATGGTCCTCTCTATTTTTAATAGTACTTTTTGCCTTAGAGCCCATGTTTCGTTAGTAGATCTTACCAGAGCGGACTTTCATTTCCCTAACTCATTTGAAAATCATTAATTATTGGTTATTCAGAGGGTATAATCTGAACACTTAACTTGTTTAAGTCTAGAATTACTCAACACATTTACTCTACTCCAAGGTAGTACAAAAACCTTACAATAATTTCATTCCATTCACCCACCTTCTGACTTATCATTTTGTCATGTGTTTTTAACATATGTTTCCTGTTTCAAATGCCACCAGACATTACTATGGTTTTATACAGTCAGGGTTCGTTTAGATTTGCCTGCGTATTTGCAATTTCGTTACTCTTCATTCTTTGTAGCATTTCTGACCTTCCATCTGGGCTCTGGCATACTCTTTTGGTTTTTGTTTATCTGAAAAAGCCTTTATTTCATCCTCATTCTTAAAGGACTTTTCACTGGGTGTAGAATTCTGGGCCAGCAGTAATTGTCCTTTATCGTGTTGAAGATAAACCTCCTGCTTTCTCTGTCTCCCACGGTGGCTTCTGGGAAGTCAGCTCTCAATCTACCTTGTTCCTTTGAAGATAATCTGTCTTTTCTTTTTTTTCCTGGCAGCTTTTAAGATTTTATCTTTGCCTTTGATATTCCTCTGTTACACCATAACGTGTCCAGTTGTAAAATTTCTTTTTAATTAATAGCTTCATTTTTTAGAGTGGTTTTAGGTTCACAGCAAAATTAAATGAAAAGTACAGAGAGTTTCCACCTGTCCCTTCCTTCTCCCACCACGCACAGCTGCCCCGCCGTCAATAGCCCCCATGAGTGTAGTGCATTTGTTACAATCAATGAACCAACCTTGACACAGCATTATCTGCCAAAGTCCATAGTTTACATTAGGGTTATTTGTATTATACATGTTATGGGTTTTGACAAATGTAAAATGACATGTATACATCATCACAGAGACAAAATAGCTTCACTGCCCCTCAGATTTCCTGTGTTCTACTTATTCATCCTTCCTCTTCCAAACCCCTGGCAACAGCTGATCTTTTTATTGTCTCTACGGTTTTGCCTTTGAAGAATGTCATACAGTTGGAATCGAACAATATATGTAGCTTTTTCTAATTGTAAATTTTAAAACATTTATTTTGTATAGGATTTATTGGGTTTTTGAATCTGTAAATTAATATATTTAATCAGTTCTGGGAAATGTTCAGTCATTAACCCTTCAAATATGACCTCTGTCTCATTCTCTCTTCACTTCTTCTGGGCTTCCAATTAAATACATGTTAGGTGTTTTTTATTTATTCTCCATGTCTTTTACCCTTTCTTTAGTATCATTTTTTGATTTTTATGTCTTCCTATGCTCATTCCAGATGAGTTTTTCCTGACCTTGCTTCCAATTCACCAATTCTCTTTTCAGCCATGTCCAATCTGCTTGAAACTTGACATTGACTTCTTAATTTTGGTTATTGCATTATTTACGTATAGAAGTTCAATGTGGCACTTTTAAAATTTATTGTCATTTTTTATAGTTTCCCTATTTCGTGCTAATATTTCAAGCTAGTTTTTCATTTATCCATATTCTGTGTAAAATAACTCCAGTGTCTAAATTTTTTATGGGTATTTTTTGTTGCCTCTTATTTCTTCTGGTTCTTCCCATGGGGTCTTATTTCCTTAATTCCCTAAAAATTTATTTGTGTGATTAATTTGGAACCTAAGCTGAAGGTACCTCCCTACAAAGAAGATTTGCATTTGCTTGTTCCAGGAGGCACAAACAGTCTGGAGTCACCTCAATCCAAGTTCAAGACTTGGGGTTACATATCACCCCGCAGATACAAACTAGGGCTACAAGTCCGCGCCAGGGCTAGCGCACTTCTGAGAGTACAGGCCTTTGGAATCCCAGCTTATTGTGGGGAGTGTTTTCTGTATGATCCTTCACCACATGCTTTACCTTTTATCTGTGCTCCTTGCCCAGGGATGTCAGCAACACAACAGTTCAAACTGGTCAGAATGAGGAAATGCCCTCAGAGGAAAAGGGGCAATCCTGCTTGATTTATCTGTTTCGGTTTCCCCTTCAGCTGTGTTCTCAAAACACCTCATTTTCTGTTTAGACCACTGTGCCAGCATTCTTAGTTTTCAGTGGGGAAACTGCTCTGAGCAACTTAGCCGGACGTTACTGGAAAACAAAATAAGTTTGCTAGATCTCAGACTCCATTTTACAGAGGGGGATACGGTGGGTCGGGGAGGTGAGACCACTTTTCCAAGGTCTTAAAACCAGTAGGAAACGGAGCCAGCAGTAGACTGCGGACTCTTACACCAAGTCTAGTGCTCTCTTCCCCCACACCCTCTTTGAGACTTGGTTTCCCCATATGCAATGAAGAAGTCCGACCAGATGGTCCCTGAGGGCCCATTAAACTCAGACATTCTCAGCACAGGATTTCATGATTTGTCAGCTGAGACTCATTCGGCCTCCTCCGCACCTTTGGCTCTTAGACTTGGTCTGCTCAAACCGACACCTGAAGCTAGTCACGGACAATTCCCAGATCAGCCATAAGGGGGGAGTGGTGTGCAGATATCTCCCGGTTCTGAGATTACCGCACCGCCAAGAGTTTTTTTCCTTCTTAGAGGTCTTTGCTTCTCACTGTCAGAGTAAAGGGAAAATGATTTAGCCTTGGATCAAAGCCCCATGTCTCTTCTCTTTCATTTAATTCACCAGTTCTGGCAGATGCACGGACAAAAGGGATTCCAGCCCTACCTTGGAGGACCTCATGGTTTACTAAACCCTTCTCCCCAAACGAGACTTTAGGCTGATTTTCCCACTTCCCTGTCTTTGCTCCTGCTGTTCCGCTTCCCCGATCACTGCGTTACATTTCCCTCGTTCTCGAGGCTCAGCTCAGATGACATCTACTCCCTGAGGCCGCCTATCAGAATCGCCATCTCCCTCCGCCATGCCCTCAGCCCTGGTTCTGGATCTCAAATTCCGGTCTCGCCACATGCTTGTTCAGGCTCCTCAGGTGGGGCAGCGTTTCCCTGAGCTCCAGGCCCCTGTGATAGCCCAGGGAGGGAAGTGGGAAGGTCACCTGGCTGGGATTTCTGGAAGAGCTGAAGGAAGTCAGAGCCCAGCATGGAGAGGCATCCGCCATGGCAGCTCCCTCTCACCCCCAAACCCCAAGACTTTCGGGTCCAACTTTGCACTTGCTGCTGAGGAAATGACAAGAGAAGCTTCCAGTTCCGAGAACCAGCGTATAAAATGAAACCATAAAAACACCAGAAGAAAACATGGGCAGGTTTCTGATTAATTTTAGAGTTAGACCTTTCTAGGACTCAAAACCAGGAACCATAACGAAAAAGAAATATAAATGGCTGTTAAGCTTTTGAAGAGGTCCTCGGCTTTATTCATAAGAAGATAACTACAAATTTAAAATACATTGAGCCCTGGCTGGTGTGGTTCAATGGATTGAGCACTGGCCTGCGGACCAAAGGGTTGCCTGTTTGATTTCCAGTCAGGGCACGTGCCTGGGTTGCTGGCCAGGCTCCCAGTTGGGGGCGCGAGAGAGGCAACCGATTGCTGTTTCTCTCACACATCGATGTTTCTCTCCCTGTCTTTCTCCCTCCTTTCCCCTCTCTCTAAAAATAAATAAATAAAATCTTTTAAAAATAAAATACATTGAGATTCCACCCTAGCCGGGTAGCTCAGTTGGGTAGAACACCTTGTTGTGCCAAGGCTGCAGGTTTGATCTCTAGTCAGGGCACAAACAAGAAACAACCAATGAATGCATACATAATGGAAAAACAAATTGTTGTTTCTCTCTCTCTCTCTCCTGTGCTTTCTCTCTCTAAAAATCAATAAATAAAATTTAAAAAATATATGGAGATTCCACTTTTCACATATCAGACTGGCAGAAATTCAAAAGCTTGATGACATTATTTACGTGACTTTGGGGAAAAGGAGTCATGCTCACCATTGCTGGGGGAAGGGAAATCCTTTAGCACAACCCTTGTGGGGACAAGATGACACTATCTATCAAAGTTATAAGTGCATTGTGTCAGGCAGAATTCTAAGGTGACCCTCCTTGGCTTTCACCTTTGGGTGATCCCTTGCGTGTGGGCAGAATCTTTGAATACGATGAAAATATGAACTCTGTGATTATGTCCCAGTATATGACAAAAGAGATTTTATAGATGTAAGTTAGGTCCTAAATCAGTTGATTTTAAGGTAGGGAGCTGACCCTTGAGTGGGCTGGACTCGATCAGAGGAGGCCTTGAAAAGCAGAGACTTTTCTCTGGCCGGTCTCAGAAGAAGTCAGAGATTTAAAGCATGAAGCAAGAGAAGAATTCGTTGTGCCGTTTGGGGGGAGTCACATGGCAAGGGATGTAGTTGTCATCTAGGAGCTGAGGAGGTTCCCCCACTGATAGCAAAAAACCAGAGACCTCAGTCCTACAACCACCAGAAACCAAAATTGGCCAATGACAGGAATGAGCTTGGAGACTGTTTTTCCCTGGAACCACTAAATGAGAGAAAACCAAACTTCACCAACATGTTGGTTTCACCCTCTGCAGGGGACACAACCACACCCGGCCGGGCTTCTGACCAACAGACTGTTAGCTAATAAATGAGTATTGTTTTAAGCTGCTGAGTTTGTGGTAATCTGTTACGTGGCAATAGAAAGCTAATACAATACCTGCAACCTAGAAATCCACTTCGGGGAATTTGTTCTGCAAATATCCCTGCCTACATGTGAAACGATACATGGACGTGACTATTGCAACATTGTTGTGATACCAAAAGAAAAAAAGAAATCTAGAAACAGCTCAAATGTCCATTAATAGGGGATTGGTTAAATAAATTATTTCCATTTCTGCTGTAGAAATCATGCAGTGGTATGAAAGGAGGAAGCTCTATTTGCTGATAAAGATTAGTAAGATGTGTGACTAGTGGGAGAGGGGCAGCACGGTGTATGTAGTCTGTGATCTTTTGTGTGAAAATGGCATTATGGACATATATTCATTTTCGTACTTTGCATAAAGAAACTCTGAAAGAATAGCTGAGATGCTCATAAAAAGTGGCGGCCTGTAGCGGTTGGGCATGAGGAGTTCGAACTGGGCGGATGTGACATCTGAGCCAGGGTAAAACTTACTGCTCTATGCTTATCATACACATTTTTTGAACCGTGAGAATGTGTTAATCAATTTAAAAATCAAATAAAACGAATTTTTAAAAACGGAATCAGCGGGGCACTTTCTCCCAGTTTCTTTCTGAGCCTGAGCCCACTCCCTGGCTGTGTCCCAACAAGTTGCTTCTGGGGCACATCCTCCACATCCTCCACGGGACCCTTGACCTCCAGCATTCCATCCTCATTCTCCCTTCTGCCCTAGGGGAGCCAGAGGCAAGGGCTCAAATAGAGGCCTGAGTGAGTCATCTCTCTGGGCCTCAGTTTTTCCATCTATGAAAATGGAGACGATAGCTCAGAGGGTAGTTGGAGGATGAGATCATTCATATCAAATGACCAGCCCGTAGAAGGTGCCTGGCCTGTAGCAGATGCTGTTAAGGCATTTGTGCTGGCCGGGGGCAGGAGAGAGCATTCCACGCATAGGGCGTTTATGAAGTACGCAGTGGATGGACAGGAAATGATAGGTCCCTTAATCTCCCGCCCACTTGCCGTGCGACTGTGGCCCAATGCCTCCCTCTCTCTAGGTCTCTGTTTTTTCCCTTGCAAATGAGAGGCTTAGACCGACCGAATGAACTCTGATTTCTAAATTTCAGAGCCCTTGGTGACAAGGGAAGGCCCCCTTCCATGTCAGTTATGGGTTAGCAAGGCGCAGACGGAGCGGTGACTCGTTCAAGATCACATGGCACGGCAGGTCAGAGGCAGCCCCAGGGCTGGTACTCACTCCGGCCCAGGCCCTTGACCTGAGACACCCCTCTCTGCCCAAGCGCATCTGTGTCCAAGCAGCCATGTGGTGACAGGGGAGACTCTCCTTATCTTCCCAGCTTCTGATGGTTACTGTAGAAGGGCTGCTGCCTACCCAGCCTTGAGTTTAGAGGACCCCATCCCCCCGGGCCCTCCTCAGCATCTGTCGCCACCGGCAGGAGACACAGGGTGATACAAATGCAGTACAGGTGTCCCCTGAAGACAGCACCCCTGGAGGTGGGGTAGAGCGACTCAGGGCTGGGGACTTCCCATGAGTCGGGGCCCTTGCGACGACTGGAATAAGCTGCCTCATGACAGCCTCTAACTGTTGGTCTCTCACCTGAAACTCCCAGTCTCCCAAGGGCATCCCGTACCTCATCCTGCTGCTCTGGGAGCTACTGGCCTTGGGGCAGGGACTTCCCCTCTGTGGGTGGGCAAGGGCGGCCTTGGGTTCTAACAAACTTCCAGATCCCCCTGGACTCTGACACTGCCCTCCTTGCCTCTGGGTTTCATGATATTCTTAGGACCCTGGAGCAAGAAGATATCAAGCCCCTTGTCCAATTAGTGGGAGGGTGGTTCCTGGTCTGCGCCTTGACTTGGCGTAAGGAATCTGAGTGTTTCTCTCAGCCGATATCGCATGTGTGACTGACAGGGAGATACGACTTGGTCTGACTTAGGTGTGGGCTTACTTTCAAGGCCCTCTGCCTGTACGCCACCGTTCTCTCCTGGGAGCCTCGGGGGATGTTTGTTACCCTTCAAGCTGACGTGCACAGAGACTAGAGAGACCCCTCGAGTATGCAAGTGTGTACAGACTCCTGGTCTGTTCCAAACCTGTTTGGCTGATCCCACCTGCTTTTCCTGTGGGTTGACTCAAGGGGTTTGAGAGGGTGTGCATTCACCTTCAGGTGGTTTTTACTGGTTTAACTCACTTTATGTCAGTTTTGGCACTTTTGTGTCTGCTTGACTATTCCCTGCTCCTTTGTGGCTGTTTTGATTTGGGTCAGTTTAATGACAGCAGGGCATCGTTGATCCTCAGTGCTTTACGTATGTTAAGTCATGTAGTCCTCACACTACTCGGCAGGTAGGGACTGTTATTAGGGTACCCATTGTACGCATGGAGAAACTGAGGCCCAGAGAGCTTAAGAAGCTTGCCCCAGGTTTCAGTTACTGAGAAATGAAGCCAGGATTTGAACCTCCTTCGTCTATCTACTGAGTCTGTGCTCTTAACCTCGATATTATGCCCTTATCGCCGCAGGTGGGCGTTTGAAGCACTTCGAGGTGAGTAGATTTGTCGGAGACAGTTTGTTCTGCTTTTTCCAGAGTAAGCTGCTTTGTGCTGGCTCACTCTGCATGTTGCCTCGAGTCCAACACAATCCAATGGACACACAGATTCCAGGTCTGCGCATCCTTGAAGTGGAAGACCACGGGATTTGTTTCCTAGGGATGCTGGAACAAACCGCCACAAATGTGGTTACTTTATAACAAGAGAAATTTATTTTCTCATGGCTCCGGAGGCCAGAAATTCAAAATCGAGGTGTCTATACAAGGTTGTTCTCACCCCGGAGGCTCAAGGGGAGGGTCCATCTCTTGCCAATTCCAGCTTCTGGTGGTCCCAGGTGTTCCTTGGCTTGTGGCCACGCCACTCCAATCTCCGCACCCGTGGTCACTTGGCCTCCTCCTCTTCTGCGTCCCCTGCGTGTCTCTTGTAAGGACACTTGTCAGTGGATCTGGGGCTCACCCGGAGATCTTTAATTTCATCTGCAAGGACTCTTCCCAAACAAGGTAATGTTCACAGGTTCCAGGGATTAGGACATGGACATAGTTTTTTGGAGAGTATTACAACCACTAAAGTCACATCACAGTATTTCCCCCTGAGGATCCAAGTCTTAAAAGTGACTCTTTCTCCTGGACTGATATTCACCCAACTATTGGGGTCTTACCACTTTCTGCGTAAGGATTAAAAGGTAAAAGTGTAAAACGTGCTTGAAGCCATGGAAGAGCTTCCTGTGCTTTTCGGGGCCCATTTTACTGATGTTTCTGGCTGGGAAAAATCAGGACCCTGGAACCATCAAGTGAGGTGTGGAAATGTTTCTGGAAACAGTCACCGGAAGATAGTACCATCTTTCTCAGATGTTTGCCGGTTACAACAGCAAACTTACAACTCCTGGGGGCATTTTCTTTAATAAAAGTAATGCTAAATTGAAGGAGGGCAGATAATTAAGAGATGGGGGTGGGGAGCCATTAACCCCAAGTATCCCAACCTTCCTAGCTTTGGCTTGAAATAAACCAGCAATTTAGATACAGATGGAGATGGAGAAATGGTGTCGTTGTTCAACAAATAGACTTTGCAAGGAAGCAGCCCGCAGGGGCCCCTTGTGTCCAATCGGCCCCCAAGCACCAATGATACACAAGCATTACAGGGAAGGGAAAGCTGTGTCTCTCTCTACAGTTCCCCAGTTGTACTGACAGCTGAGAACCACAGGCACCACTGGGCATGAGTGTCACTTTAGTCCCGACAATTTCAGTCCCTGCAGAGGTGTGTTCCAGGCTTGGGCTCCAGGCCCTGTTCTGCCCCTGAGAGCTGTGTGATCTTGGGCAAGCCATCAAACACACTGGCAGGCCAGAGTCATTAAAGTTCATAGCGACCTCAGATGGTCATCCACATTGCTGGAAATCCTACTCTGTTTCTCTACTGGCCTCAACTGTGAAAAGGACTTCACACCTAATCCTGCAACTCAGGTATGTGCCCTGCCCAGGATCGAACTGGTGATCTCTTGGTTTGTGGGACGTGCTCAGCCCACTGAGGCACACCACTCAGGGCCACATCTAATCCTCGATCCTCTATCCCCTTCTCTTTTCCCCACTCACTTTGTCTCGCTGTCTCACTTCTATCAAAGGCCAGCTCTGCTTTCACATGTTCTGGACAGCCTCCCCTCTTACTTTATCCAGGGCTTTGCTCCCGGCAGCCCCCCATCTCCATATCATCAGTTCCTCCCCTCCTACAGGTCAGTATCATCAGCGCAGAGACCCAGTTTTTTATCTTCCATATTTGGACAAAACCCTCTCTTGACCCCTCTATTCCTAGCCAATGCTCCGTTTCTCTGCTTCCCTCTGCAGTGAAACTTTCTAAAAAGTTACCTGCGGTTATTCTCACCAATATATTCACTGCTATTTGCTAGTCCAGCCATTTCGACCCAGCGTCCGTATTTGCGCTTCCACTCAGAAGGCTCTTGTCAGGATTGCCCCAGTGCCCTTGCTGCCAAATCGACTGGACGCTTCTCTGCCCTCAGCTTACTCAAACTTTGGGCAACACTCCACCATGGTCAGCACTCCCTCCTTCCTGGAATATTTTCTTCTACTCACTCCTGACAGCTCTCTCGCCTGGCTTTCCTCCTTCCTCCCGGCCACCCCTGCTCAGTCTACTGTAACACTCTCTCCTCTCTGCCCAGCTTCCAGGACGGCACCCTCCCCAGGCCCAGTCCATGGGGCATGTGGTACTCGATACTCAGTACTCTCTGGTCCAAGCAGACCCTCAGCCTGCTCAGATTCCAGGGAGGGAAACAGCTCCACCTCTCAGTGGGAGGAACAGAGAATTCGACCCACCAGGCTAGATACCCAGAAGTCCTCCTTCATTTCTCTTCTCTCTCACCCACCACGTCTGATCCTTCAACAAGGGCTCTCCTGAATAGACCTATTTCTCTTGATTTCCGCAGCCACCAGCCTCATTCAAGCATCAGTGTCTCTTGTCTGGGTTGCACCAGCGCCTCCTCCCTGGCCTCTCTGAATCTGCTTTTATCTTATAGCCTACAGACCAGCCAGAGTGGGCTTTTGCACTTGGGAAGTTCCTGAGCAGTCAGAAGACAATTCAAGCTCCCTGCTGCTGCCCGAAGTCCTGCCTGACGTGCCCTAGCCCGCCGCCCGGCCTCTTCTCGCGCCTCTGCCCCCTCCCTTTATAGTGCAGCCACTCTGGGTATTCTTCTGTTTCTCAAACAGACCAATTTGTGTCCAGCCTCAGGGCTTTTGCTCGTGCTGACCCAGCTTCGCGGGCCACCCTCCCCTGGGTCCTGGGAATGATTGCCTCCTCATCCTGTAGGTCTCGCTCAGATCCGTCTCCTCTCTGAGACCTCCTTCACCACCTCATTGCTCCAGGTTCCTGTGCCTTGTGCAAATCTCCATAGCACTGCACATTGTGGAATGACTTATCAGTATCTTTTTTTTTTTTTTAGATTGTATTTATTTTATTTTTAGACAGAGAGGAAGGGAGAGAGAAAGAGAGGGAGAGAAACATCAATGTGTGGTTGCCTCTTGCATGCCCCCTACTGAGGACCTGGTCCGCAACCCAGGTGTGTGCCCTGACTGGGGAATCAAACCGGCGACCCTTTGGCTCGCGGGCCGATGCTCAATCCACTGAGCTACACCAGCCGGGGCCATTTATCAGTATATTTATTTGCTTATTTATTAAAGTCTGTCTTCCCATTCAGTTGTAGACTTTAGGACAGCAGGACCTGTGTCTGTTTGGCCCAACCCTGAACACAGCACCCAGCACAGAACCCAGCATGTAGTACATGCTCGACAAATATTTGTTGAATGAATGAGAAAATCAGACAGTAAAGCGCCACAGCTCTGTACAAAGCACTTCCATGTAACCCCGAATCTTATCTTCCAGAAACTCCAGCACAGTACGCAGAGCAACAGTCTGCTTCTCACATGGCCCTGCAGGAAGCACATTTCTTCTTTTTTTTAAGATTTAATTTACTTATTTTTAGAGAGGGGAAGGGAGGAAGAAAGACAGGGACAGAAACATCAGTGTGTGGCTGCCTCTCACACGCCCCACACTGGGGACCTGGCCCGCAACCCAGGCATGTGCCCTGCCTGGGAATCGAACTGGTGACCCTTTGGTTCACAGGCTGGCATTCAGTCCACTGAGCCACATGAGCCAGGGAGGAAGTGCTTTCTATAAGGCAACGCAACATTCAATTTCCCAGTCAGGGCACATGCCTGGGTTGCGGGCCAGGTCCCCAGTGGGGGGTGTGTGAGAGGCAGCCACACACTGATGTTTCTCTCCCTGTCTTTCTCACTACCTTCCCCTCTGTCTAAAAATAAATAAATAAATAAGGCAACACAACAGGTCCCAGGAACCCCACACGTCACGACATAGCTGACACCCAAAACATTAGGCCTGGCCTGCATCTCATGCTTAGCCCAGATGTCAGTGCTCCAAGCTCTGGACGTGTCTAACTGACTACAGTGGGACACGAGGGACTCCCAGCCTGAACTGGGGTGCCACTGGGGACCCAAACAGCTGTCTTCAGGCCTCAAGTAGTGGGCCCTCAGCCACAGACCTGGTTTGAGCTGAGCACAATGGGTCTTTTTCTTCCCAGGAGGCCCCGCTCAGCTCCCAGAGGAGAATGGCCCATTCTGAGCCCCGGGAGCAGCTGTGGCAGGGAAGGGGGGAGCACTGGACTCCTGGGGAGAAGAGGAGACCGGGGCCTCTGCTCTGCTGTGTGACCTTAGGCATGTCACTGCCCCTTTTTAGTGTCCCCGCCCCCCACTTTGTGGAAAGAAAAAACATGAAAAAACCCCAAGGGAATATCTAGGTACAGATGCGAAAGCAAGTCTCAGAGAGGGGCAGAGCCTCCAGTGAGGCAGGGCGGAGTCACCACTGAGCCCCAGGCCAGCTGGAGGCAGAGGGCTCAGAGGGTAAGTCCTGCTGTGTCTCCCACCTGTTGCCCTGCCTCAGGCCCTCGCACAAGCGTAAGACAGAGAATGAGTCACCAGGAAGGAGGAGGCCATGGAAAAGGAAAGTGGGGTTCTAGTCCCCCTCCCAGAGCCCTGCCCTTTTCCTCTCCTCTTTGGCCAAGCAACCCAGTGAGTCACGAGATTCCGCTGGGTTCAGTGCCAAGCTCAGGGCTAGAAGGGACTCCCCTCCCCTACGAGCCGTGCTCTCGGCTCTGCTATCTTCCCCTGCTCTGCCTTCCTGCCTCCCATGCACAGACAGACAGACAAGGACCATCGGACAGCCCAAATCCCCACACACAGATGACCCCACAAATACACAGACACCTAGTGAACAGGCAGACGCAGATAAGGACAGTCATCCGGCAGTACACATGGACATACCCGCCACTGAGCGCACCAGTATAGGTAACCCGTACGCTGACAGACGGGCCCGTGACCAACACAGAAGCAAAGTCCAGACAGATACACAGGCCCAGAGCAGACAAGCAGACTCAGACAGGCACGCTCAAGCAGAAACACCCCCCAAACGCAGTGCACAGATACACACACGCACACGTAAACAGACACACAGCACAGACTCAGATTGGTGGCCTGGAGAGGGTGATTTGAGGCAAAGAACAGGCCAGGTGTCCCTGGGCCAGCCCTCAGCCCCAGAACCTAATTGAAACTGACCCATGAAAGCGAGTACTCTGGATACCAGCTCTTCTGAAGGCGGCCTGCTGCACCCTCCCCGAGAATACGGCATTTACCGATACCGAGAGGCCCACCGGGCAGTACAATGAATGGAGGTTAGATATGAAAAGGGACTTTCCAGCCAGGAGGGTGCTGAGACCTGTTACCAGTGGGTGGTTAAAGGGGACTAGAGGGAAAGGAGTAGAGTGGTGGCAGGTAGGAAGCCTGCATCTGTCTATGTGACCTCAGACACAGCTGATCTTCTGAGCCTCAGTTTCCCATCTAGGCTTTGACCCAGGTCCCTGCAGGGAGCAAACTTGCCAGCTCCTGGGTGTGTCAGTGCCAATGCTGGGGCCCCAGGGCATTATTCCGCCGTCCTTCACCCCTTTCCCCTACTAAGGCAGGGTCCCTTTGGTGACTCACTGCTCAGTCCCCTGGCAGGGGGTAAGCCAGTCACAGATGCCTGTTTGTCCTGGGCCCTCCCCTCCCCCAGGGGCTGGCCAGCTGAGGATGCCTCTAGGCTGGGCGAGGGGGAGGGGAGGTCAGAGAGTTAGGGCTAAGGGAATCCCCAAGCCTGATGTTCAGTTCCCCCTCCCCACTCTCAGAGGTGGCTCTGAGGCCCAGGCCTGGGGAGCGGGAGATCTATCCAGGTGTAGTGTCTTTCATCCTCCCCGCTGTTAAGAGTCCTCTGGCCTGAAACCAACCTGTTGGAAGAGAGGGGATTGCGAAATGAGGAGGTAAAAGGTGACGGCAAGCCTGCCGGGACAGAAGCCCTATTGTTTCGGGCCCAGGACAGTCTGGGCAAAGGAAGGGTTTATGCCCTGGGCAGGAAGGGGGGCTCTGCGGGGGAGGGGTGTACCAGCTGACGGGACTCCTGCCATTGGCCCTGGAGCAGGGCAGGTGCCAAGCAGGATGCCCTCAGGATTAACAGACAGGGCAGTGCCTGGCGAGAAGCCTCGGCAGACCCAAAGAGGGGTCGTAGGGCAGGGAGGCAGCCCTTCCATCGCGCCCACCCCACCCCCTCAGGACGGTGAGCTGCTGGAGGAATCTGCAGGTTCGGGATTCCAATCATTCCTAGGAACCTGGCTTGGGGCGGCACTGTGAGAGGGGTGTGCATGGCTGCTTTTATTACCGAGGGTCCAGAAGGGGACTTAGAGATGTTTGCCGCCGGCACCCTCCCCATCGCTTCCCAAACTTTGGTCCAAAACTTGGAGCTCCTCCGCCCCCTACTCCCCCTTCTCCGCGCGAGCCCCTGAGCCCCACGGTGACGCCCACGGGGAAGTCCTTACCTATGTCAGACCACGATTCCGCTCTCTTTCGGCTGGAGATCCGCCCCCTAAGGAAGCAGCTTCCACCGGAGACCAAGCGAGAAAATCCCACGCTCACCGTGCTGGTCACAGGTCCCAGCTTCGGAGTTACGGGGCTACCCCAGGTGCAGCAGCCGGCTCCGCCCCCTTGCCTCCAGGCCGGGGCGGCTCCGCGGGTGGGGCGGTACAAAAAAGCGATCCCGCCCCGCGCTTCTCACTTGACTTTGAGTGTCCAGCGGTCACAGGAGTCGGTCACAGGAGTCCGGAGGCGGCGCGTGGGGCAGCCTGGGCCAGCCCACACCCCTCATCAGGTAGGGACGCTCCCCTGCTCAGAAGGGAGAGGATGTAGTAGACAGAAGGAGCAGAGAGAAGGACGGGGCAGGCAAAGGGACATGACAGATGGCCGAGAGGGAGTGCGGAGTGGTCGGAGGGACACAGAGCACAGAGGAGAGGGGTCCCGCATCGGGGATGGAGGCTGAAGCAGGGACAGAGGGACCCAGGACAGGAGAGACCTCTGGTCCCAGCTATGGGTATTGAAGGTGGGGCGGGGGCACCAAGACCACCACAGTCCCCACCTCCTGTCCTTGAAGTTCCCCAGGCCAGTCAGGGAGGGGCTTCCTTTCTTGCCCGGTCCCCTCCTCCCCTGTATAAGCCAAGATAAACTGTGGCTCCTCTGCCCATGTCCTGCATGGGGCATGTCCTGCCTAGGGACACAAGAATCAGGGTCTCTGATCTTGCTAACCCCTCTTGGACTTGCAGTCCCAGGAAGCTGGGATATCAGTTCCTGGGGTGCCAGAGAGTCTCTGCTGCCCACCGCCTTGGACCCCTGACCTCTGCCCTCCCTGGGGCCCAAGAGGCACCATGTGGAGATGCCCACAGAGGCTGCTGCTGTTGCTGCTGTTGGCTGAGTTGGCACTGGGTGTCTGGCGGGGCCGTGTGCGCCGGGAGCTAGCACCGGCTCTGCACCTGCGGGGCATCTGGGATGCAGGCGGCCGGTACTGCCAGGAGCAGGACCTGTGCTGCCGAGGCCGCGCCGACCACTGTGCCCTGCCCTACCGGGGTTCTACCTGTTACTGTGACCTCTTCTGCAACCGAACCGTCTCCGACTGCTGCCCGGACTTCTGGGACTTCTGCCTCGGCGTGCCACCCCCTTTCCCTCCCATCCAAGGTGGGCACCAGACGTTCCAGATTGGGTTGCTTTTTCAGCCCCAAACTCAGCAAGGCTCAGGAGCAAGGCTATGCATTGACGTCTCCAGGGGAGGCTTTGTAGAATTTGGGAAAGAGGCCCCGCCTCACTCTCTGCACTTCTAGGAAGTCCCCACTCTAGTCTAACTTGAATCTCTGCAGCAAGACTGAAAGAGAGAAGATCCTTGGTCAGTGGGATTTTAAGTTGGCCCAGGAAAAGGGCAGCTTCCTGCCCTTTCTCCCAGTCCTATTTCTATATTCCGGAGATGGAAGGTGCTGGCCCCGCCCTCTGACTCACCCTCGGGCTGATAAAGTGCATTGGGTTTGCTCAGGGTCACCTTAGCCATTCCTCTGCCTTTGCCCGGGATTCTCGAACCCTGAGATGGCTGGTCATGCCTGGAAGATGGGTCAAGTCTGTTCCTGCCTTCAGCCCTTGCCGCCTTCCTTTCCCATGCACTTGCCCAACAGGAGAATAATTAAATTTCTTACTCCAGTTTCCGGGGACCGTGGGTATGAGATTGCATACCTGGGTTATCATCCCGGAGTGCTGCATTATTTTAGTGGACCCATTTGCCTTCTCTGTGCCTCAGATTTCCCCTGTCCCCCCACACCACTTCCCACCACAACCGATTTAAAGGCAAAGGATCCAGGGAGTGTTGTGGCTGGCAGCAAGTGGAGCAAGAAGGATCTAAGTTGGAGTCACTGATGAACTTCCTAAGCAGCAGGTGGTGTGTGACCCTGCAGGAGATGTCTGAAGTTATAGCTTGACTTTAGTTTCAGTGAGGGCTGGGATGTGTGTGTGTGCGTGCTTCTAGACACCTGACTTTTGAGGACTTGTGTCTCAGCCGCTTCTCCTCTTCCCTCCCACCAGGATGTGTGCATGAGGGTAGAATCTATCCAGTCCTGGGGACCTACTGGGACAACTGTAATCGTTGGTGAGTGTTTGGGGCTTGGAGAAGGCATGCCTTGTGTGTCTTGTGGCTGACAGACTTGGTTCAAACCCTATCACTGTCACTCGCACGCTGGGGGCAAGTCCTTTCCCTTCCCTGAGCCTCAGTTTCCTCATGTAAAACATGGGAATTTTTACACCGACTAAGTCAACTTGTGTAAACAGTGTTCTAACAACATTCCCCAAGGGTGATCAACCATGGATACCGGACTCCAGGTGCGGCCCTGAGCTGGGAATCATTCCTGGCCCCTCCTGGCTGGGGCTGGGCTACTGCCCCGCCTGACCTTTCTCCATGTCACCAGAGAGTCCCAGAAGGGGGCGCCAGGAAGGAAACCTCTGACTGTAGCATCCGCTGCCCTGGGCCGGATGAAGGTCAGGGATGGCTGAGCGGGAGGTCAGCCAGCCTGTAACAGGGCCTTCCCTGGAATGTGTCCTCTCTCCCTCCTTCGCCCCCACCATTCTGGACAGGAGGATGAAGGGGTCAGAAGTGGCCCCCTACTTTAATCTGAGGCCTGAGATGGGAAGTGGAGAAGGGTCTGGTAGGAAGCCTTGAATGACTTAATGGAAATAATGGGAATCCTGTGACTTAGAGGAGGAGGCCCTGCACCCACACCACCCCCTGCCCTCTTTGCCTGGGAGGCCCCAGGGAGAAGGAGACTTTTTGGAATGCATTACACATAGCGTTTCCATTGCCTCACTTGTGTGAGGGGTGCTGGGTTAGGGAGAGTGTGTGTGTGTGTTCAGAAAGACAGAGCATGCCTGCGTGGTCCTGCCAGTCCCGCTAGGATGCCTCTGGACACTAAGGGGTGAACACTCTATCCACACCTTTCCCTGGGGCCTGGCCACTCCAAATCCCCTCCAGAATACTGGCACCTGCTGTCACCAGTACAGGCTAGGCTTGGTTGAGCATCCCTGGGCGGCAAAGAGGAGATGGCGGGAGGACTGACCAGCCTACTACCTATCCCGCAGGCCGGGTCTGGACAGCTGTGCTCCCTGTGCCTGGCACCCGAGGGTATGAGGCAGTGCTTGTGGGCCTTCTAGGTCATGTGAGCCCTCAAGGGATGAAAGATGCTTCCAGAGAGTCCGAGGGGATAGCCTCCCTCCCCTGCAGTCTCCTCTGCCCTCCCTGAAAGTGTCCCCGCCCATTCCTGGGACTGGGGAGGCCAGCCATACTGGGTCTTGTTCCTCTTGAGGCTCCTTAAAAGGTAACGTTGGAGGCGGGAGCCTCGGGCAGCTTGGAACAAGGCAATTTAGCATCCTGTAATAGAGTTATGAGCTTGTAAAAGCATGGAAGAATTCACAGAATTCAGCTGTTCAGTGGATACCAATTTTTTTTAAAAAGGACTTTATTTATTTATTTTTAAAGAAAGGGAAAGGGAGGGAGAGAGGGAAACATCACTGAGTGGTTTCCCCTCGCGCGCCCTGACTGGGAATCGAACTGGTGACCCTTTGGTTTGCAGGCCGGCAATCAATCCACTGAGCCACACCAGCCAGGGCAATTTTTTAAAAAGATGTAATTTACTTATTTTTAGAGTGAGGGGAAGGGAGGGAGAAAGAGAGGCAGAGAAACACTGATGCAAGAGAGAAACACCGATCGGTTGCCTCTTGTATGTGCCTGGGCAAGGGACCAAACCCACAACCCAGGCACGTGCCCTGACCGAGAATCAAACAGGCGGCCTTCCGCTTTGTGAAATGACACCCGAACAATGAGCCACACCAGTCAGCGCACAGCACCTATCTTTTAAAGACCTAGTATGTGCGGCCAGAATGCACAACGGGTCCTTGTCCTTTGCACTGGAGCTTCCAGCCTAGTAGTAAAGACCCAGACACACACACACACTTTCACCT
The DNA here is from genome assembly GCA_004026545.1 of Mormoops blainvillei. Classification (NCBI taxonomy): domain Eukaryota; kingdom Metazoa; phylum Chordata; class Mammalia; order Chiroptera; family Mormoopidae; genus Mormoops; species Mormoops blainvillei. The sequence goes on from PVJD01005761.1 coordinate 36,294, forward strand.
TAACCTCTTACAGGTGCGATGGGAAAACAGAGAATCACAAGGGGGTCCTAGGTTACAGCGGGTTGGTGGCGAGGGCGGGCCACGCAGGAAAGGACATTTTTGCTGATACGAGGGATGAGAGGCCCAGGAGGGAACATGGGAGGACGAGCTTGTGGGAAGGCCAGGGGGTGGGGCGCAGCTCACTGCAGCTGGAGCTGTGAAATGGGGAGGCGCCCCGGGAGGTGCAGGCCGCTTCCCATGGGTCTCATAAGCTGTGGCGAGGATTTTGTATCTTGTTCCAAGTGTTGCAGGGAGCCACTTAGCACACACTCTGAGTTCTTCAGAGATCTCGCTGGCTTCAGAAAGGGGTGTGGGGGGATCATAAAAAGGTAGGGAGCCTGGTTAGGAAACCATTGCCACATCCAGGTGAGAGGTGAGGAAGGACCGGAGGACTCAGTGGCAGTGGAAGGGTGACAGGCAGATGGACTCAGAGCCTTTGGTGGTGTGACTGCCTGGACCTGTTGATTGAGGAGGTGTGGGGGTGGGGGGTGGGGCCAAGACACAACAGACCGCACAGAGTTCTGGCTTAAACACCTGTAGATCAGGGCCATTATCTGATTTGAGAGTGTTAGGAGAGGAGAAGGTTTGGGGAAAGCCCACTTGGCCATTTTGAGTTTTAGATGACTTTTACACACCCAGAGGAGCTGTCAGGAGGCCAGCTGGATCTGAGTCCGAGACTTCAAGGGTAGAGGGGCGGGGTTCCTGTCATGAGAACAAAAATGGTCAATAACAATTCTGAAGCACTTAAGATGGGCCCAGCCTTGCACCAAGTGCTTCGCACGCCTGCCATTGCATCCCTGAAAGGCAGGACTATTACTGTCCTCATTTTACAGCCAATAGTTTAAATAACTTACCTGAGGTCATGTGCCTAGTCGACCACGACCGGAACCCAGACTTGAATTTCAGAATCCATGGTCTTAGTCATTGGGCTATATACTGCCTCATTCATTCATTCAACAAGTATTTATTGAGTGTCTACTACATGCTACGCTTTGTTTTGTAGGCACTGAAATATCAAATAATACCTGCCCTCAAGGACCTTAGACGCTATGAGGAAACAGGTATAAGCAATATAAGTATCTAAATATGCAGGATGTCCGATAATGAGGGCACGCTAAGGGGGACAATGTAACACAGGAAGTGAGGTGGGAAAGGCAGAGGGTGTTGAATGGTGAGATAGGGTTGCCAGGGCAGGCCTCCCTGAGGCGACATTTGAACGAAAACTTGGAAGAAATGAGTGAGCCATGGGATGTTGAAGGAAGAGCAGCTCAAAGGCCCCGGGGCAGGGGCACGGCTGGGGTCAACAGTCTTAGGCCAGCCGGCTGGGGCCGCAGGAACCGGGTCTAAGAGGAAGCGGTCAGAGAGGGGCCGGGGGACGAATTGTGCAGGGTCTCGCTGGCACCGTAGAGGCTTTGGCTCTTACTCTGTGATGTGAAGCCTGTAGAGGGTTTGGGGCTGAGGAATGACATCATTTGGTTTAACAGGATCCCTGGGAACTGTGCTAAAAATATACTGGAGGGGGTTGCGAGGCGGAAGCCGGGAGAAGAGTAAGGAGACTATAGCATAATCCAGGTGAAAGGTGCTGGAACCACAGGGTCTGCTGGAAAGAATGAGACACGGTTTGGATCGTGGATGTGTTTTTAAGGTAGAGCCAACAGGACTTGCCAGTGAATTGGATCAGCAAATGAAAGAGTCAGGCTTTTGGCCCAAGCTCCAGGAAAGATGGAGTGGCCATTTTCTGGGGACTGTGGGAGGAGCAGGCCTGGGAGTAGGGGAGGCCTGGAATTCGGTTTGAGATGTGTTAAGTTTGACCTGTTGTTAGACACCCCAGTGGTGATGAGTAGCAGCAATGCTCTTGAATCTTCAGTTTAGGGAGAGATCTGGGTGAATATAAACTCGAGAATTGTGAACTTGAAATTGACATTTAAAACCACCAGGCTGGATGGGATCATCTAAGGGTCTTGCCATAGACACTGGTATAGAGAATCTCAGGCCCATGTTGACCTCTGAGGCCTCTCTCCTTCAGAGGTTGCCCGGCAGCCCCTCACCTCTTCCTTCCCTTTTGTTCTCCCAGCACCTGCCAGGAGAAAGGGCAGTGGGACTGTGATCAGCAGCCATGCCTGGTGGACCGAGACATGATCAATGCCATCAACCAGGGCAACTATGGGTGAGAGGCCGTGGAAATGCCCTAGCGGGCCCACATGTGCGCGCGCACACACACACACACACACACGGAGCACACATACATTCTGCCCGAGATGCATGTCCTGCCAGGCATACCCACACTCAGATCTCATTTACGTGCATGCTTAGCCAATATACATCTCTCCCACCCACACGTACATACGTCCAGTACCCCCAGCCTTATCAGGTCTGTCACTTCCATGCCCTCTCTTGCAGCTGGCGAGCTGGGAACCATAGTGCTTTCTGGGGCATGACGCTGGATGAGGGCATTCGCTACCGCTTGGGCACCATCCGTCCGTCTTCCTCTGTCACCAGCATGAATGAGATTCATGTAAGTCCATTCTTGCCCACAATCTTGCCATCTCATGGCCTAGGATCCCAGGGATCCTGGCGCCCTGTGCCCTATCCATCCAAGGGCCTGGGTCTGTCCGTCCCCAACAGACTGCGTGACACTGGACAAGTCACTCTCCTTCTCTGGGTCTTTAATGCTTGCCCATAACAAGATGTGCTGCACTAGAAAAACCGACGCTCAGACTGAGTGTTGTGTTTGCAGCTGGAGCCCCTTCTTGGCCTCCCCAGGCTGGAAAGAATGCTGTTGGTCCCAGCTGGGTCAGGGCCCAGGGGGCCAGGAGGTCGCCTTGGTATTTTGGGAAGGGAAAAACGGACACTCCTCCAGCTCTGGCCAGGGAGCGGCAATTCTCGGAAACGGCTCAGAGGCGCCCCAAGGGAAATGGGGGCTTCTCCCTTCCCACTAGTGGGGGGACCCTTGTGGGAGAGACACAGGAACCAGGCTCAGAACAGTCAAAGGGTGAGGAAGGGTGACTTTAGCAGGACAGGGCTGGCGCACATGCTGGCGGCTCCATCTCTCAGAGGTGGGCAGGGGGGAGGCAGGGGCTGGCCAGAGTGGCCCTCCCTGAAGAGGGACTTTAGCTCAAGGCTGCCCATGTCCTTCCTCCCTGGGGCCTCTGCATTTGCCTCCTGCTGTTTGCCTTGGCAGCCTGCCGGGTCACGGGACCTGACTGCTTCTTCCCTCCCCTGACCTTTGCAGCCTGAAGCCCAAGGTCCTTGTAGGAAGGAGGATGCGATAGATTGGAAGGTGCAGAAGAACACAGCAGGGGCTGAGGGTGAAAAGCAGGGTGACTCTGGCCTGGCCACTTCCCTGTTCCTAGCCTCAGTTGTCTCAACTGTAAAACAGGACTGGTCAGCCCGCACCTGACACTAGGGAGGCACTAACTGGTGCCTGGGTCTTCCACTCGAATCAACGTGAAGGTTGCTGGGAACCTTCCACAGCGGGAGGGCTCAAGATCAAGCCGCAGAAGGCCCTGGACTCTTTCTTGGTGGCCCTCCAGGGCCAAGAGGCCTCTGAGGGGCAGGACAGGCAGAAGCAGGAGGCAGGCTGAGTGACTTTTGCCTTGCAGACAGTGCTGGTCCCAGGGGAGGTGCTGCCCACAGCCTTTGAGGCCTCTGAGAAGTGGCCCAATCTAATTCACGAGCCTCTTGATCAGGGCAACTGTGCAGGCTCCTGGGCCTTCTCCACCGCAGGTACGTCCCAGGGCAGGGGCTGGCTCGGTGGGGAGCGAGGGCCGAGGCCTGAGTTCTCTGACGGCACCTTCTGCTTCCTCCCACCAGCTGTGGCATCTGATCGCGTCTCCATCCATTCTCTGGGGCACATGACACCCATCCTCTCGCCCCAGAACCTGCTGTCTTGTGACAAGCGCAACCAGCAGGGCTGCCAAGGTGGGCATCTCGATGGCGCCTGGTGGTTCCTGCGACGTCGAGGGTGAGCAGCAGCTGGGGATATGGGCAGGAAAGAGGGCGTGGGGCAGGCGCCTTAGGAAAGGCTGTGCTCACTCTGCCCTTGCTCCCTCCTGCTGCCCCTCCAGGGTGGTGTCTGACCTCTGCTACCCGTTCTTGGGCCAGGAGAGAAATGAGACTGGCCCTGCGCCCCGCTGCATGATGCACAGCCGGGCCATGGGTCGGGGCAAGCGCCAGGCCACTGCCCGCTGCCCCAATCACCATGTCCATGCCAATGACATCTACCAGGTCACTCCTGCCTATCGCCTTGGCTCCAACGTAAGTCTGCACTTAGGTGAGGGGGCAGAGGAAGAGAGCCGGAGGCCTGGCCAAAGGCTGGAGCCTCACCCCTAGTGGACGCTCTCTTCCCCACCTCCCACCCTCTAGGAGAAGGAGATCATGAAGGAGCTGATGGAGAATGGCCCTGTCCAAGGTAAGCACCCCTCATGCTGCTCACAGATTCCAGGAATCTGTGCCCGCTTAAGGCTGGGCACAGCAGCACAAGGGGTCTGAACGGCACTGAGCGGCAAGTCCACTGGGGCCGGGAGTGGAGGGACCACGTCCCCTCCCCGTGGGCAGCACCTGGAAGGGCACTTAGATTCTTGTTAGGAGAGTCCCTGGAGCCAGGGCATGAATCTCCACTAGGGCTGCAGTGACAGTGCTAACGGGCTGAGCACGTCCTACTTTGACCTCTATCCACAGCCCTCATGGAGGTGCACGAGGACTTCTTCCTATACCAGGGCGGCATCTACAGCCACACACCCGTGAGCCTTGGGAGACCGGAGCAATACCGCCGGCACGGGACCCATTCCGTCAAGATCACAGGGTGAGGGGCTTTGTGGGGGGGGGGGGGGGGGGGGACAGCCGAGCTTACACTGGGGGCTCGGAACCTACCTCGAATCCAGACCATGTCCCTGTAACGCACCATTTCAAGGAGGAGAGTGAGACTCAAAAAAAAGGAGGGACTTGCCCTAGTCATACCAAGAGTTGGTGCCTTGTAAGGGTTTTGAGGGACTGTTCCTTTCTTACGCACAGAAATAAAATAATGCTAAGGAAACATAGACAGGGGTTCAGGAGCTGCTCGACCTCTTCCCATCTCAGCACCTGTTCTCAACGCCGCCTGACTCAGTGCCTCGCTTCCCCAGACTTCTGTTTCCCCACCTGAGAACTAACAGATGTCAGAGTGGCTGATTTCAATTGTCCTACCAATGAAATGTACTTTGCAGTGGGAGTTTGGGCCCTCTAAGTCACCCGTAGGCTCTGAGTCTCTTCCTTCTGGTCCCTGGCACCCACCCCTCCTTGGCTTCCCAAGTGAGGAAGGAAGGAGGGCAGGCAAAAGTGTGAGGTTCCAGAGAAACGGTCCACCGGATGGGGGTCCCTGGAGGATGGAGGCCCACACTCCCCCTTTTCTGCGAACTGCTCAATTATCCCTTCCAGTGCCTTTTCCCATACTGGGCGTGGGTACGCAGACTTAGAGATGTGAAGACTGAGGGAGGTGCGGACAGGGAGAGAGACCTGCCCAAGTCCTAAGGATGTACCCAAGTGACGAAAGGCAACAGGGGCCTGCAAAGGGAAGGCCTGGGGGTGGAGCGCCTGAAAGCAGGTGCTCAGCGCCCTTGCCCCTGCCTCGCTCTGGCCCGCAGGTGGGGAGAGGAGTCACTGCCTGATGGGAGGACGCTCAAATACTGGGTGAGTCTTGCAGCAGCTGCCCCCTTCCTCTGCGCCCCTTCCCTGGCTCCTCCATGCCCCTGCTCACACCTGTCCTCGTTCCCAGACTGCAGCCAACTCATGGGGCCCAGCCTGGGGTGAAAGGGGCCACTTCCGCATCGTGCGTGGAGCCAATGAGTGTGACATCGAGAGCTTTGTGCTGGGTGTCTGGGGCCGCGTGGGCATGGAGGACATGGGTCACCACTGAGGCTGTGGGCACCACGCCAGGACGGCCGGCAGAAGAGCCCCTGGGGTGGTGCCCCCTGTCCCATCTTCCTGCCCAATCGTGCACTCCGGACACAGGCGGGTGCCAGGGGCCTAATCCTTGCGAGGGTTCCGCTGACACAGCGCCCAGCCTGGGAGCCGCGGGCAGGCGAGGCTGGTGGAGCCCCCAGACCTCCCAGTGGGTACGGGACAGAGCCTGGCCTGGGAGAAACCAGCCTGCAGGCCCCAGGCCCCCCGCACCCTCACACAAGACCAATGAAGTCAGGACACCCTCAAGTCTCTAGCCCCACTGCCCCACCCCACCCTTGTACTCTTATTCTCCAAAGATATTTATTTTTTTTTCTTTTCACTGTTTTAAAATAAAAACGAAGTATTGATAACTCTAGTAATTTGGAACTTCTGGAAGTAGAAGTCAGGCCACAGTTGGGGTGGCTTATGTTTAGAAAGCAGAAAGGACTGCTGAGGGCTTGCTGGTTGGCAGGGGTGGATGGGCTAGACATCTTAGTCTCCATTTGGCCCGACCCGTCAGTGGCCCTGGGCACTGACCCACTTGGAGGTGGAGCACGGATGCCATGACTTTTGGTCCCTAGAGAGACATAAACCCGTGGGAACCACCTTTCAGACGCTGAGTCAACACCGCCTGAGAAGGGTGGGCAACCCACCAATCAGCAGAACTGGCGCCAGTGCCCAGCAAGCAAGGGGGGCACGGCCCCACAGAAGCCAGGCCTCTGTCTCTGCAGATCAGCCTCTCCAAGCCACCCAGGCGAGGGGGACCCTGCCTTTCCCCCGCCCCCGGGCCCAGCGGGGCCTGCGTCTCCAAGCCTTCCCAGGCTCCCAGTGCCAGCAAAGTGAGCCTCGGCTTTCGAGGCCGTCAGGACCCGCCTGATCAGCATCCTTGGCATCTTCTTTACCCTGTGCCCAGGCAACTCCCGCGTCCTCACTGGTCCTAAGGTCTCCAGAAAATGCAGACCACTGGACATTTGCACCTGCTATTCCCCCAGGGCGGAGGCCTTCCATTCTACCCACTCCTTTCCCCTGTCCCACTCCCATTTCAAAGCCAACTCCGGGGTTCCTTCATTCTGACAGTACCCGTGGAAGGCAACTGATGTTTCCCCAAACCACCCCCACCCCACCTAGTGTGGCTTAGACAACCCCTCCTGGAACTCACCTGCACCCTGCCCTTTCACCCAGGATTTCACTTATCTGGGTGCTTTCCTACCTCCTCCCTCATGCTGGCAGTCCCCTGAGGGCAGGGGCTGAGTCTGGTTCCTTGGCGGGCCCTGGTCCCCACACGGGTACCCCAGCATAAGGCGGCACTAGAGTGTGTGAAATGGTTGAGTGGATATGACCCATTCTTTCCCTTCCACTTGCCTCCAAGACCTGGCCTCCCGCCCATCTCTCTAAGCACAGACGTCAGGAGGGAGCCCTGCCTTTCCAGGAGCCCAGGGAGGCTGTGCCTGGGGAGGAGGCTCCCCACAGCAGGACTCTTCCTCATGCAAACCCGCTTACCGAGCGGGGGCCAGTCACTGAGGGGAGGCGGACGAGGGGTCCCCCTCCCTGGCAGGCAGCCCCTCAGGGCGGGCGCAGTCCCGTGGCCTTGCGGGAATCACCTGAAAGGAATGCGGGGCCGATAGGGGCAGCCTTTGTCTCATTTCCTGTTTGCTAGTACGTCCCGAGCCCGGCTCCCCCGGCGCACCGGCCCATCCCAAGGAGCCAAGGACGGCCAGGGGCCCCGGGGACAACCACGGGCGGGGACCCCTCCACCAGGGAACACGGGGACTGCGGCTCACCATTCGCTCCGGCTGCAGCCGCCTGCACGCACCCCGCTGCTCCCACCGGGCTGGGAAAACCCCGTCCCCGGGCGGGGCGAGGCTGGAATTTTCTACAAGGACCTTCGGCGGAAACTACAGGCGGTTGGGAAGGGGAGGGGCGCAGCCGGGGCTTGAGGCTCCAGCGCCGCCAGGCCTGCGGACCTTGAGGGAGTCAGCCCAGCCCTTCCTTAGTCCTGTTCCCCAGGCCCGCCCAGCCCTGCCCAGCCCTGGAGCGGGAGGGGGTGCCGGTGGGGCCGCGGAGGGTTTAGCCGTGTCTAAGAAACCGCCATCAGCCACCCTTGGCTCTGTGATGTTAGTAACGACGTGTTGTTATAAAGAGCCACGCAAACATCAAGCTGTCCCACCCTCTCCCCCAAATTACTACCCTCGAGCCGGTCCATGAGGAATCCCAGCACCCCAGCCTCTTGCAGTGGTGTGTCCTGAGGCTAGTTTCTTCCTCTCTCTAGGCCGAGGGCATGGGTCACTGGACAAACCTGGGTTTGAACCCTGCTCTGTTCCACACGGGCCATGTAATCTTGCCTCTCAGAGCCTGTTTTCCTAACTTTAATTGGGATAACAGCACAGTCTTGGACACTTAAGAAGGGAGCTATGTTCTAAGGAATTCGTTAGGTTATTTCATCATTTTGTGAACACTGTAGAGGGTACGTACTTACACAAACCGACATGGTATGGCTCACTACACACCTAGGCTAGATGGTATAGCTGTTGCTCCTAGCGTGTTGCAGAAAACAACACGAGATTAAATCAATCACAAGAGTAAATGGTTCAATCAAGAGACCTGATAAACAAGAGATGAGGCTGCTGCCTGTGTAACATGGCACGCCGTTTGACAGCAAACTTTTTTTTTTTAAAGATTTTATTCACTTGTTTTTAGAGAGGGGAGAAACAGCGATTGGTTGCCTCTGGCTTGCCCCAACCAGGGACCTGGCCCACAACCCAGGCGTGTGCCCTGACCAGGAATTGAACCAGCGACCTTTCAGTTCTCCAGCTGCGCTCAATCCACTGAGCCACACCAGCTTGGGTGATAGCAAACTTTTTTGTAAGTAGAAAGAGTACACTTTAAAATAAGGATTAAAAGTATAGTAAACACATAAAGCAGCAACATAGTTGTTTATCGTCATCATCAAGTATTATGCCGTCATTGTGGACCAAAACATCGTTGTGTGCTGCATGGCTGTGTCTTCCTCCTGGAGTTGTCAGGAGGGTTACATGAGGCAAAGCATGCTAAGCACTGAATGCCATGCTTGGAACTTACCAATAAATGGTAACAACTACAACATTTTACGGGAATTAAACTTAATTCCCTTAATAAGTGAAAGCTTTTCCCAATAAACTAAACATTCATTGAATGCTTAACCACAATGCCACCACATTGCTCTGTTTTACGTATATTGTCTCCTTTAATACTAAAAACAAATTATTTCCTTAGTTTGCAGGTAAGGAACACAGTATAGAAAAGTCAAAAATTTGTTTGAGGCAGGATTGAAACCCAGACCACCTCAATCCTTATATTAATCAGCTGTGTACAAACAGTGGTTGATAGTTCAATGTCCCTTTCCAAGTCCTTTTCCTATATAGCAAACTCTTATTTATCCTTCAAAGCCCAACTCAAATGTCCCTTTTCTGGAAAGCCTTTCCTGGCGTCCATCTGCTGGACCTTCAGGGACTTCAGCATATATCCCTGGCACGGAGGGAGTATCTGTTGATAAGTCTTCCTCCTCGAAAGGAATGGGGAAGGAATTTTTTTCTTAGCCCCATCCTTTTCCATCCACCAAATGCTCTGCTTGGGCATCCGTTTGGGCCTCCTATGTGGCTCTGCAGGTCCCAAAGCACCTGACTCCAGTTACCCAGGAACTGCTAAGTTGCATCACTTCACCAGTGCTGATGCCTCGCATCTTCCTGGTATCTTGCCAACCCCCAATCCTTGCCTGGTGCCCATTAGGGGAAAGGAATTTGTGCCTATTGAGCCTGCAGTGGGCCAGGCACTGGCCTGAGCTCTTCATACACTTCAGCTCATTTGATCCTAAACACATCCCTGTGAGAAAGTGCATCGTTAGAAACCAATGCCAACCAGTGAGGTGACTCTCAGAAGCTAAGGAAGAGTGAAATTCCAGATGGTGAGCAGGGCTAGTGGACCTAGACGCAGCCGGAATCAGAGACATAAATTACCATTCTCTCTCCTGCCTTTCTTTCTACAGACTAACTCTGCCACGAGGAAGGACATGTGGCCAATGACATGTAGCCTCTTGAGCTTCTCAGCCCACAGCCATTTTCTCAGCTCTGATTCAAAACAAAATTGAACAGAACAGGGAAGGCTCCTCATTGGCCTGGCTCTAATTAGGTGCCCACCTGTGGGCCAAGGGGCAGGATCATGGAAGCCACGACGGCCATTGCTGGACTGGTGTTTGGAGAAGGAAGAGGTCCCCAAAGAAGGAGAGAGCTGCTGTTCCAGGGGAAGGAGGAATGTGGAGCAGAGGACAGAAACAGGCCCACAGCAGCGAGACACTTCTCCATTGCCCCCTAAGCAGGTCATGGCTCAGAGAATGGTGTGATCGGTCAGGTGCCACAGCTAGTTGGTGGTGGAGCTAGACACAGCCCACAATGCCTTCCGCTGAATTTGTGGGTCAAGCCAGAAAGATACCTTTTGCCAATTAAAAAAAGAGTGAATGGTTCCTGTCCTGGCTGGTGTGGCTCAGAGGATTGAGCATCAGCCTGCAAACTGAAAGGTCGCTGATTTGATTCCCCATCAGGGTGCATGCCTGGGTTGCCAGCCAGGTCCCCAGTAGGGGGCGTGTGAGAGGCAACTGCTCGACGTTTGTTTCTCTCACACATATTTGTGTTTCTCTCACACATGGATGTTTCTCTCCCTCTCTTTCTCCCTCCCTTCCCCTCTCTCCAAAACTAAACAAATAAAATCTTAAAAAAAAAAAAAAAGTGAGGGATTCTTCCTCAGCTTCTCCCTGAATGCCCTTCTGAGCCCTGAGAGATAAGTTTTCCAGAATTCCACCCACTTTGTGAAAATTCTGTGGTCAGTCTTCCCGAAGTAAAACGAAGCTGAGTCTGAGCAGCCTTCCGAGGGAGCATTCTGCTCCCTGCACACAGCACAGTCCCCACCAGGGGACACCATGGGGTGGTTAGTATGATACATTGTTTGTAGGTCAGAGAGATGGGCACCAAGTGAGCCATACTGAAGATATGCGCTCTAGCTAAGGACTGTTATTACCCTCCATTCACATGGAGGAAACTGAATCTGGGGGGAGAAGGGAGGGAAAGTGAAGTGACTTACTCAAGGACACATTGCTAGACAGTGGTAGGGACCCTCAGTTGTCAGGTTCCAGAGCCTGGGCTTTCCTTAAACTATGTCCAGGTGCACTCACATGCCCTCTCATCTTGTACCTAAGCAGTCTCTTTGGCCTCTAACTCTGTGCGTGGACGGCTGAAATTTGGGGCTCACAGAAGCTGGTGACCTGGGAGGGAGGGGCAGTTATGAACACTCAGGTGGGCTTGGGCTTCAGGGAGGTGTCAGAGTCTGCGGAGTGGGAGCCCAAACCTGCTCATCCTATAAAGTCAGGTTCAGAGACCTCCTCCTTGAGAGGCCTCCCTGACCTCTCCGTGCAGTCACTATCCATCCTCTGAGCCGCAGCCCTGGCCCACTTGCTCCACCACAGCTCCCCTTGCTGACTGCAGGCTTGTTGAGAGCTGGGCTGTGCCTTGTCGTCTCTTCTCTCGGTGCTGCCCAAGATGCTACTGGCCTGGAGGAGGCATCGGAGCTGTTTGTTGGGAGAATGGAGGAAAAAGCGAATGAATGGGTGCGCACCTGCAGGGCCCAGAGGTGCTGTCAGTCTTGGCAGCAGGGCCCCCTGGTGGCTGAATCCTCACCTGCCACAACCTAGAGAAGCGGTGCAGAGAAGGGACCTGTGCAGAGTCCCAGCTCTGAGCAGCTACAATGGACTGTGGGTTTTTTAAAAAATGATTTATTATTATTATTTTTTTTTAGAGAGAGGGGAAGGGAAGAAGAAAGAGAGGGAGAGAGACATTGATCAGTTGCCTCTTGCACACCCTCAGCTGGGGACTTGGCCCCCAACCCAGGCACGTGCCCTGAGAGGAAATCAAGCCGACAGCCTTTCAGTTTGCAGGCCAGCACACAATCCACTGAGCCACACCAACCAGGGTAGACTTCGTGTTTTACATACATTCCTGGTGAGCCCTTATAACTGCTCCGTGAGACCTGGGCACTGGCCCAAGGAGACTAAGCAGGAAAGGGCAGAAGTGGGAGTAGGTCCCAGTCTGTTGAACCTCGAGCCCAACCGGTTGCTGTGGCCCCCCCACTCTGCACTCCTCGCCCAGGTGTTGTGCCCCAGCCTGGCCAGGAGAGGGTCCCAGTTTGGCTTTGAGGTTTCCCTTGCCTGTGGCACGGTCCTTCACTCATGCCTCCACTCAGGCTCTGCTCTCTCCCCGCCAGCACGCACACGCCTCCATTGGCAACCCCCTAACTCAGAGCCAGGCAGGACCAGGCTCAAATTCCAGCTCCCCTGGACTCCCTGAGGCTCACTTGCCATTCTCGACCTCAGTTTCCCAGTCTGTAAGATGAGAACAGTGATCTCTGTTACCTCTGTGCCCCTGGATCGAGGATTTCCCTAAGAATGAGGAAATGAAGGGAAACAAGCCGGGCCCCCGGAGAGTTAGACGGAAGAAATTGGCACCTAATGAATCACAGCAGAGATGTGCAAAGTCACCTTAAAGGCCCAGGCTAACTCCGGGTCTTGTGGAAGGCGATGGCGCTAGGTGAAGGTAGTGATCCATCTGAAGCGGTCAAGCATCTTCAGATAAAGGTGAGTCCCCGTGACCCCGAGCCGCTGAGTTTGTCCAGGGAGAGGCAGCGCTGGCCATGGGACCAGGGGCCAAGCTGAACCTGTGTGGAGATGGACAAAGAGGGTGTCACTGGTGGACAGAGTAGTCCCTTTCGTCAGGGAAGGGTGGTTCTCTGGAGACCTGGGTGTGTTGGCTGTCAGCCTGGGACCATTTACCCAGGGTCTCTGCCACCCTCCGCTTCAGTTCTTTTTGAGACAAAGCAGATACAAGAGTCCGCCAGGAGTGTCAGAACGGGAGGCGGTGGGGCCTGAGTGCGGCCCGTATGGGAGAATGCACATTTGCCTACAGGCATTCGGAATCAATGACTTTTAAAAACACAATGCCAGCCTGCATCACACAGGATCGCAACAGGAAACAGATGGCGGGCTCTAATGAGGGTTTGGGAAGGGTTTATTTTCAGAAGGATTAATAACAAAACAAGGGTAGGAGAGTCACAAGAGAGAGTGCAACCCGCTGGGGCTGGTTGCAGCGCAGCTATCGCTGCCCTGGGCCTTCGAGGCCAGCGGGCGGGAGAGGGGCCGAAGCTCTGATGGAGAGGGTGCTGCAGAGCAGAAGGGGCCTCACAGGGAAGGATCTCGGGATTAAATACTCCGGCCTCACTCTCTTCCCTCACTCTCATCTCCTGCTGGGCTCCCCATTTACCAAACCCCATGTGAACTGTGGCTGTAGACTTTCAAATAAACAAGAAACGAACTTGTCTTATTTAACCCACTGTTTATGAGGGTCTTATGTGACAACCGTCAAACCGTTACCAGTACACTCAGAAGGGAACACCTGCCAAGAAGGTATAATAATCACGAACTTATATGTATCATGAACTTATATTTATTTTGGTGAAACATGAAGCAAATCTGGCAGAATCGGAAAGAGAAAATCACGAATCTATAAACCAAGTGGGAAGTTTTAATTAAACTTTCTTAAAACCAAGTAGCAAATCCGTTAATCAAGTTACCCATTGTTTTCAAGTTAATGTAGAACATTTTTTAAAATACCACATACGTGGCTATTAAGGAAGACTAAAAGTTTTTCACAGAATCAATATCATTCAGTTACATTCTCTAATCCCAATATAATAAAATTAGAAATAATAAAAAGTTGGCCAAGGAAATTCAATATGTTTGCTAACTTAACAACACATTTCCAAATCATTCATGGGCTGAGGAGAACATTATCATGGAAATTATAAGATATTTAAAACTGAATAACAATAAGCTAAAGTAGAACTTGCAGGGAAAATTATAGCCTTATATGCATTTATTAGAAACCGGAAGGGTTGGCAACGGCTGAATTAAGCATCCAACTCAAGACTTGAGGAAGAGACTATCAGAAAACCCAAAGAGAGCAGAAGAAAGCAAATGATACAGATAAAGCAGAAAGTAGTGATATAACAAGCAATGAAAAGTTGAATTAATTCTTTTTAAAGTCATCATAAAATAAGCAAACTGCTAGCAAAAAAGCCACACTATTGGGAACAAAAAGAAAAATATGACTAGAGATGCAGCCAATATATATCTATTTTTTAATCACTAAAAAACACTATAGGGATCTTTGGTTCTGGCAACATATCAGATTAGGATACTATGGAAAACTTGGGAAATAAACCCAGAAGGAAGAAGTAACTTTCAAAAAGAAGAGGAGAGAAAAAAATTAAGCAAGGGAAATTCAGAGAAGCAGGGGCATTATTTAAAAAATTTAAAGACTGATTTGGGTGAATAAAATGAACAAAGAAGGCTAAAAACTGGAAAACAATCAGATTATAGGCAGGAAGCTATGATCAGAGTTCAAAAGCTCCTTGGTTATTCTAGAGGAGGATATTGATTAACTTTAGACTTTGTTAAATGAAGTATGTTAAAAATTTAAGGATGACTAATGACAGAACAGAAATAGAATGTAATCTAAACCAACAGAGAGGAAACAAAAGGAATAAAGACAGTCCAATCAGTTTACCTGCAGGCAGAAAATGAGAAAAGAAGGAAAGGAAATCTTGGTGCCACAGTAAACTTTCAAGATGGTCCCAGTGCTCTCTGCCTCTGCTGACCCACCCCACTGAGTAGTCCCCTCCCATAATGTGACGACTTGCTTCTGTCCAATAGAATATGGTAAAAGGGAGGGTGTGTCTCCTCTGAGCAGGGTTGGCTGTTTGGGAGGGCAACCCAGATTCTCCCATGCAATGTAGCCCTCACAACGGCTCCATGTTGTTTTAATGCTCAGCTTTCAATGACTTGAAATTCCTAATAGTTTTTTCAGTAAGGAGCCCTGCAAACTATGTGGCCAGCTTTGCTTCCAAGATTAGTTTATAGGATAAGATTGCCAGATAAAATGCTGGAAGCCCAGACAAATTTGAAATTCGAATACGCAATGAATAATTTTTTAGTATAAGTATGTCCCATACAAATATTAAATGACCTGAAATTTAGATCCAACTGGGCATCCTGTATTTTTATTAGCTAAGTCTGGCGGTCCTATTAGAAAAGATCTGCAGCTTCCCTTTTGGTTGCCCTCTCTGTCTCCCCCTGCCTCTCTCTCTCTCATCATCCACTGTGGGGAGGACGTGTCATGACCTGCCGTACGGAGAAGCCCATGTGTCAAGGAACTGAAGCCTCCTGCCCTGAGCCATGTGAGTGAACTTGGAAGCAGATCCTCAACAGACCCTTCAGATGGCGGCAGCCCTGGCCGACAGCTTGACCGCAGTCTCCCAGACTCCTCACCCTGAGAAATTGTATGGAATAATAAATGTTTGTTTTTTGAGCTGCTCAGTTTTGGGTAATTTGTTACATGGCCATCTATAACTATTGATAATATACAGGTAAATAAAAAACACAAAACAAGATTTATAAATGAAATTTTAAATGCTGGTAATCACACAAAAAATGGAAATGAGCTGATTTCACCTGTTAATAGATTATCAGTATGCATGAAAACACACAATCCAGCTACATGCTGTTCATGACAGACACACCTGAAACAAAAATATGGAAACCCCAAAAGTAAAAAAGATACCTTAGGTATAATGGACACTTTCCGTTGTCTGAAAAACAGCATGCCCCAAGCCTTTTGCACTTTGCTACAGAGTCCTGATTTTTTTTTTCCAAGCGGTAGGCAGAACCCTGCTGGTCCCAGGAGGAGTACCTATACCCCAGGCTCAGCTTATTTCTTGTAACATAGAAGTACTAGCCCCAAAGGATGACTCAGGATTTGGTCCAAACCAATCATGGAATCTCATTTCTCTTGGTCAGTAATTAGGGAAAGGGAGCTCATATGCCCTAGTTTTGGAAACTGGGATGTAGAGGAAAATCTTTTGAGATGTGTTCCTTTCCTTTTTCCTTTCTTCTGCCTGGCCCAGGGACACAATAAAAGCTATAATAGGTTATAAAAGCCTGCTAAAGGTACAGCAGGCTTTTATAATCTATTTTTTAAAAATATTTTATGTATTTATTTTTAGAGGGTGGGTAGGGAGGGAGACAGAGAGGGAGAGAAACATTGATTGGTTGCATCAGTTGCCTCGTGCACGCACCTGGACTGGGGACTGAACCTGCAACCCAGGCATGTGCCCTGACTGGGAGTCGAACCAGTGACCTTTCACTTTGTGGGATGACACCCAACCAACTGAGCCACATCAGGGAGGGAAGCCTTTTGTAATCTTGACATGACAAACGTGAGTTGAATTTCCACAAGCTAATATTGAGGAAACAGAACAAACTTGGGCACCCAATGGTATTACAGGGCAGCTAAAACAATACCGACAATGGGCTAACTTTGGTTATTTAAAGAAAACATACCCCAATTTGTCTCAGCCACAGTAGTTCTGGTTTGTTACTTGAAGCTAAATGCATTCCTAACAGGCACATCAATATGGACAAAATGGACTTTAAGTCAAAAGACATCATTAGGGATAAAAGGATCATTACATAATGATTAACAAGGAAAATGTTACCAGGGAGAGATGATTTTAAACTTCTTTGAACCTAACAGCATAGCCCTCAGATTATATAAAGCAGAGTCAGCACTCTTAAAGAATAGATAGCAAATATTTTAGACTTTGCAGACCATGAAGTCTCTGTCTCAACTATTCAACTCTGCTATTGTAGTGAGAAAGAAGTCATAGATAATGCATTAACAAAGGAACATGACTATGTTCCAATAAAACTTCATTTATAGAAACATGGAGTGGGCCATAGTTTAATGACCCCTGATAAAAGCAAAACTTGAGACAATTTCGAAGAAAGATGAATAAGTCCATAGTCCTTTTGAGGATTTTATCCTTCCTCTCTCCATATTTACTAAGGCAAACAGTCATAAAATTAGTAACTATGTAGAATATTTGCTAACACAATTAAGAAACTTGACCAAACAATCAGAAAATTCACATCTTTTCATGCAATAGGGAACATTTTAAAAAATTGATCACATAGTAGGCTATGAACCAAGTCTGCCCACAGGATGAAGAATTTATATTATATAGGCCACCTTCTGTGACCACAATACAATAAAACAAAAAGAAAAACTACAACAAAAAGACAACCATATGTCTGAAAACTACAATTATACCTCCAAATATTTAATAGGACAAAGAAAATTAGAAAATATTAGGAATTGGTTGACAATGAAAGTCATAATTAATGGGTTGAGCATCCAATTTAGGAAATAAGAAAAAGACAACAAAATAACACCTTCCTCCAAATAATGGGAAATAATAAAATTTAAGTCAATAAAACAGAAAACAAAATATATAGATGATGAATAAAACAAATGACTAAAAAAATAGATATATCTCTAGCAAGATTAAGAAAAAAGAGAGAGCACTCCAAAAATAATTAAGAGAGGCAGTTAACAAATAGATTTTTTTTTAAACTGTAAGAAATAACTTGATGGAAACAAATTTGAAAATATAGACATAATGGTGTCTATGAAATATAACAACAAAATTGACTTAAGAAATGGAAATGACAAATAAATGATAGCATTAAAGAAATAGTTGTTCAGGCTGTCCTGTTTTTATCTTTTAAATTTCTCCTGAATCTGTAGCTATCATATCCTTTTCATTCTTTTCTTTTTTTTTTTAATCCTCACCCGAGGGTATGGTGTGCAGGACAACGTTCCAATCAACTGAACTACCCGACCGGCTGGGGCTCCTTTTCCTTCTTAATATTTATTTACCTGTGCCTTTTCTATTTTTATGCAAATCAACCTTAGGGATTTGATTATTTTTACTAATCTTTTCTAAGAACTAACTTTTCGCTTCATTAATTCTCTCCATTGTGTCTTTGTTTTCTTTTAAAAAAATTTTTGTTCTTATCTTCATCATTTCTTTGTCCTACATTCATCGGGTTTATTTCATCGTTCTCTTTTATTTCCTAAGTTAGAGGAAGATACGGAATTTTTCATCATCCCAGCTAATAATCGCCTCAGAGGGAACCGTCCTTTTGACTTTTATCACCACGGATTGATTTGCCTGCTTTTGAATTTCATGCAAATGGAATTATAGAGCATTTACTCTTTCTGACTTCTCTCACTCAACATTCCATGTGTGTTTCTCCCATCTTGTTGCCTGTTACAACAGTTGTTTGTGTGTGATTTATTTTGGTGTGTAGTATCCCATTGTATGAATACATGACTTAATTTGTCCATTCAACTATTGATGAACATTTGGGTTGTTTCCAGAAGTGTGTTACTAAATTTCCACACATGTACAAATTGTTCGTTGTTACCAGTTCTTAAGTGCTTTTTGCTTAGAGAATCTGGTGTATATGACTGATTCTTGACAGTAAGACTTGCTTTATGGCCTGATAGAGGGTCAATGTTTGTCAATATGCCGTGTATGTTTGGGAAGAGTGTGTTGGGTGTTGGCTTCTCTTTGTGTTAATAAATCAAGCTCGTTAATTGTGTTGCTCAAATCTTCCATATCTTTCTTATTTTTTATGATTCGAAACATCAGTAATGAAGAGAGGTGTTCCAGACTATCTCACTTAGAACTGTGTGTTGTCCATTTATTGTTATCACTAATGATTTGGTTTTTCTGTACGATTTTACCTTCTGCTTTCTAGTTGTCCCACTTTTGCTCTGCTTTTTGTTGTCTTTTCTTAAAAGTAGACTGGGCTTCTCTTTCCTTATTTTACTCTTTCTGTCTACTGATTTAGAAGTCATCGACTTGACTCCACTGGCTCTATTCTCAGAGTGGCCACCCTTAAGGTTGTACATTGCACACTCAGCCAAGCTGGACTTGAATATCCCAACCCTCCTTCCAAGCAGTACGAGAAACTTGGAGGACTCTAATTCCAGTGGTTGCTCCCTTTCACCTCACATTCAAGTTTCGTTTTAGTCTGTCCTCATAGCCTGCAAATTTGCCATTAAGGTTGCTATATGACACATTGTTTGTTTAGATTTACCTACAAGTTTATCATTTTCTTTTACTAAACAATCCTTGCATCTCAGACTTGTCTTCCTCTATAATTTTTCTTCTTTTGAAAGTACATGCTTAGAAGTTCTTTTATTTTAGGTCTGCTGGTGGTAATTTAAATTTTTTTAAATTTTGTGATCATTGTATCTGAGAGCTAGGGAGAGTCACTGATCTGGAGCCACTTTAACACACTTCCAGGTCCCTGTTCAATGTAGGAATCTCAGACTCAGGTCACCCAACTTGCCATTGGCCCCATCAGTGCTCCTGATGGCTGTGTTGAGTGGACACTTAGAATGAGATAACCCCCCTCTCTGAATGTGCGCCCCTCCTAGCTCTGGGTTCAACTCACAATTTTATTTTGTTTTATTTCATCTCCTAGAGATTTCACTTCCTGGAAAACCAGCAATGACATTTTTAAATTATGGAGGTTTTGTTTGTTTGTTTGTTTGTTTCGTGGGCTTTTTATTTGTTTTTGTTTTGTTTTTTGGCAGCATCTGGTTCTTTTGGAATGAGAGGGCCTTTCTGAGTACCTCCCCACCATACTGCCAGAAGTGGATGTCCTTTCTGTGCAAGTTTGTATAATTTTGCTCCTCGTGTATGTATTCTCGAACAGTTAATAGTATTGTTTTGCCTGTTTTAAAAATTCATATACTGTTATCATATGGTACATATCCTTCTGTCTTTTATGTTCAATATTATATGTGAGATTTGTCCATGTTAACACACAGCACCTCACTTGGACCCGGGCCCTCCCTCTTCCATGGGCTAAGAAGTCAATGGCCACCCTAAACCCTTCCTTCCCTCTTCTAAACCATGACCTGGGGCCCAGAATCCTGAATTCCCTTAACCCAAGGGCCTAGAGCCTGTTTCTAAGGCTAGAGCAGTCATCTCCCTAGGGTTACTCCTCGGGAGACCACGAAGCCACACATACTTAATCCTAAGGAGAGGACAGAGGTGCCTGCTTGTGGCGGACTGGTAAGTAGACAGGGTTTGGACAGATGGGCTGAAGCGTCCACAGACTTGCCCCTAATATGCATGAGGCCCAGGACAAGGGTAATCTGGGGGCTCAGGGCCCATCTCTTCCCATTCTGGCTGCATCCCACACAGTGGACCTCCATGTTTGCCTGATCTTTGCTGCCGAGGGACGTGTTATCTTCATTATACTGGACAGTAGGCAAATCTGCCTTCTGCTCCAGAAGGAGACACTCTATATTCTGAAGAGAGCTGATATACAAACATCCTTGAAAGATTGTGAAAAAAAAAAAAAGAAGTCCAGTATCAAAGGGCAGTTAGAGTCTTCTGCAAGGCATCCAGAAACGCAGCAGACCATGAAAATTTGTCTGTTATTATGAATCTTCTCAATAGTTTTAGTATTTTTTTCTGTAGAATCTCTTCAATTTTCTAGATCGGCAATCACATGATCTACAAATATAGGATGACCATTTTGTTTTTTCCTTTTCAAAGGTTTATACCATTTTTTTTCCTTTTATTATTGTACGGGCTAGGAAATTCAATACATCTTTGAACAGAACCAGAGACAGTGAACATCTTTGTAGGTTTCTGACATTAAAAGGAATGCTTTTAGTTTTTACCGTTAAGTGATATGTTTACTGTGGGTTTTAGAAAGATACCCTTTATCACATATCACATTAAGAAAGTTCCCTCTTATTCCTAGTTTGCCAAGAACTTTTATAAACTGCTTACTTTTTATGTAAAGATTTTATTTATTTATTTTTAGAGAGAGGGAAAAGGAGAAAGAGAAGAAGAGAAACATTAATTGGTTGCCCCTCACACACCTCCAAGTGGGGAGCTGACCTGCAACCCAGGCATGTGCTCTGACTGGGGGTCAAACCAGCGACCGTCTGATCTGTAAGATGACACCCAACCCACTGAGCTACACCAGCCAGAGCTAAACTGCTTATTATCAAGTGCCTTTTCTCCATCTGTTTCAAATGATCATTGGATTTTTATGTCTTTTAATCTGTTAATGTTGAGACTTAACATGACAATTTCCTAATGTTGAAATATTACATTCTTGGAATAAACCCAGCTTGGTCATGATACATTTTTAAAGGATATTACTGTATTTAGTTTGATAATATTGATATTTGAATCTACGTCCATAGTTGAGAATGGACCTAAGATCTTTCCATCTTAAACTGCCTTGGTCTAGGTTGAGTATTAACTTCCACTAGCCACAGAAAATGCAAGGGGAAGTTTTTCCTCTTTTTCCATTTTTTTGAGCAATTTGTACAAGATGTGAACTGTCTGCTTTCTGAATATGTACCTGAGCCCAAGATACTTGTTTGTCATAGCCACATGCTCCCACAGGTGGATGGGAGAGATGTGACCCAGACTGTGAGCCACTGCATGTGAAGTGAGCCAAGCTGTGTTCTTCGGCGGTCAGTGATGGCCGTAATGGAGGCTAAGTTAGATCATTTAGCTCTTACTCTAAGCTAAGGCCTCCCGCTTTATATCAGCAACAACAAAGTGGTATTTTGTCTTTCATAATCACTTTTACTTAATTTCTGAGTGTGTCAGAGTCAGGCCAAGGAAGAGAAAGACTATTTAAAGGAGGCCTCCTTGGAGGCCCGGACTGGCAGGTACACAGAGAAAGCTCAGGCAATTGACTACAGGGTAATTAACACATTATTTAATTAAAGACATACTCCCCAAAGTATGGTGCATGCACCGTTGCTGTGGGTGAGATTTAGTGGTAAATAAAAAAGCCCTCTGTTATCTTAAGAGTTATTTGTTCATTTTAATACAGATTAGAAAACATAACTATATAGTTGCAAACAGTGAGAGATATAAATAGAATATCAAACTTGCAACTTTACAGGTACAGTGTAAGGCTAGGATTGTCAATTTAAGAAAAATATTACTGTAAGTAAATATGAACGCAGTTAATAAGAAGATATGGCAAAAAAATGAGATGGTGGCACGAGAATAACCAAAGTTTGGAAAATATTCAAATAAAAGCCTATTTAGTAGATAAGAAACCAGCATCTGCCACCAACTTTCCCCTGCAAACACACACACCAAGAAGACATAGAAAGGGGGAGAGATTAAAAATGAGAGAGAATCCCAAAGAAATTGAGTGATCTTTCTAAAAAAGACCATGGTTCCTGCTCAGAGTGTTGGCGTCTACAGTAAATGCCTCCTTATTGTGCCCCAGGGTGGAAATGGCGGGTGGGGGTGGTGGCGCATCTGCTCGCCTATCTGCACCCTTTTCACACACCCTAAAGCAGAGTTTGCTGTTGGCCTCCCCACTCGGTAAGCAAGCAAGCGTATTGGCAAATTAAAGACATCTTCAGACATGCAAAGACTCAGGCAGCTTTCCTTCATGCACTCCTTTTAAAAATGCTATTTGAAGACATACTCCAGCAAAGCATAGACAAAACTCAAGAAAGAGAAAGATAACAGATTCACGGAACAGTGGAATTAACCCAGGAGTGCAATGAATAGAAATACCAGAGGTTCATAAAGCCATCAGTCAAAATTAGAACAGGAAGTCAGAGGGTTTGGAGAAGAATGTTTTGAAGAAGAAAATGGGCTTCATTCAACAAATAATATAATTAAGAAGCTGGAGGATTTTAATGACCTGATTTGAAAGGCATGTGTTTCTTTTCTCAAAAAGAGAAAAGCAATTAGAAGCTCCAGTGGAACAAAAAGTTGTGTAGGAAAGTCACGCTCTAAATATGAAGCAAATTAAAATTTAACATGACTCTGACTATTTGAGGGACTATAAGAAAGTACATTTGAACTTGAGGCCTGGAACATTTCCCTGTAAACAGCGTTTAAACCATAAGATATAGTTTCTTCTCCATGGGTCTCAGAATGCTAGCTGGCTCTGCAGAGAATAATGTTTACATAATCATAATTAAAAAAAATTTTTTTGAAGATTTTATTTCTTTTCAGAGAGAGGGGAGGGAGGGAGAAAGCGAGGGAGAGAAACATCAATGTGAAAGAGAAACACTGATAGGTTGTCTCTCGCACTCCCACAACCGGGGACCTGGCCCCCAACCCAGGCATGTGCCCTGACTGGGAATCAAACCAGGGACCTTTCGTTTCTCAGGCCAACACTCAATCCATAGAGCCACACCTGCCAGGGCTACATAATCATAATTTTAAAAAACACTTTATTGATTTTCAAGTTCTGAAATTCAGAGATAGACAACACACAAAACCAGAACACTTTAATTATGTATACAGAATGAGATAAAAAAGAAATGGTTTATTGAAAAGAGTTAGGAGGAGGGAAGAAGGGCAAGAGGATAAAGTATGTCTCATCTTACACAGTAGGGAGTCAAGAGATAGTGCATAAACTTAACGGCACAAGAAAGAAGGGCTGGAAAACCTGTATCTATTCAAATTCTGGAAGGTAGACACCTTTGCTAAACTTTTCATCTTTTATAGTAGGATATTGTGCCAGACATCGTTAGTTCAGTAACCACCTCCCCAGCTTCCTTTAGTCACTGAACCCTTACATTTCACTGAGGCACATAGCTATTTACACACACACACACACACACACACACACACACACACACACACAGCTTTTTCCTGGCTTCCCTTGCAGTTACATGTGACTAGGTGACTAAATTCAGGCCTACTAGTTGTAAGCAGAAATGATGTGCCTCTCCACTAACTGGAATAGGGAAGCGACCGGGCCAAGAATTTTTGCCATAAATAATGAGAGCTCACACTTGTATGTATGTTAACTATGTGTCCGACAATTTTCTAAGTGCTCTGGGTGCACTTAATGAGGATGTATATTAGTTTCTTATTGCTGTTATGATAAATTACCACAACTTTAGTGGCTTAAAACAACACGAATGTCTTCCCTCATAATTCCAGAGGTCAGAAGTCTAAAATCAATGTGCCGGCCAGGCTGCTTATTTCTGGAGAGTTGGGAGAATTCATTTCTTTGCCTTTTTGGTTTCCGGTGACCACCTGCCTCCTTGGCTCACCATTCCTTCCTCATATCCCTATAATCTCTTGCTTCCATCATTACATATTCTATTACTACTTGACTTCCCGCCTCCTTCTCATAAGGACCCTTGTGATTACATTGGGCCCACCCAGGAAATACAGGATAACATCCCCATCTCAAGACTCTTCATGGCACTTACTGAAGCTGCAGCTGCTGCCACATAGCTGCTGCGGTCAAAAAGGACCCCAGAGTGACAATTTTCCTTGACAGTTGCTGTTCTATTTGCTTCACTGATCTGCAACATTTCGGGGAAAACAGTTTTAAAAAAAAGACTTAATCACTTCTGCAAAGTCCCTTTTGCCATATAAAGTAACATTCACAGTTTCTAAGGATTAGGACAGAGACACCTTTGGGGGAACATTATTCTCTCTATCGGACTGGTACCAAATTATCCCCATTTTACAGATGATGAAACTCAAGCACAGAGAAATTAAGTAGACTGCCCAGGGTCACACAGGTCATAACTGGCAGACCCATGACTTAAGCCAGAGCCTGTGCTCACAGCCATGATGCTCTTCTATCCTGGCAGGATCTGGCTTCTTGATCTTTGTGGAGCCACCTTGCTGCCCTGGATGGCTTGCAGGGAAAAATAACCTTCCATCTTTCTAAGCCACTGTCATTTTGGGGGGTATTTATTACAGTAACTATATTCTAACACAGAAGTCAATAGCTATTCTACAAAATTTAAAATAATAATTTTACTTAATTTTATCCTGAGTGGTTTGAATCTTTTACAAGGAAAACACACTCTTTATTCACTTCAAATATGTTTAAGTCGGAGGCCGCGACTGCCAGTTTGGCCACATCGCGCACTTGCTTAGCCCTTCCGCACACCCTGCTGCCTTTGGAAATGAGTCCAAGGTCGTCAGCCTAGACTCAAGGCCAGTCCTTCACTCACCTTCCTATTTCTCATTGCTCCTCTTCATGGGAGCACCCTCAGGCCAAACTAGCATTTACTGTGGCCTCATAACAGCCCATTGCCATGCCCACCCCTAGCCTTCGCTCATGCTGCCCCCTCAGAATTCCATGCCTGGAATCTCACCCCTTCTTCCTCTCCCACTCCTGCCTAGCACGAGTCACTCAAAGCCCATCTGTGGGCTCCTATTCATCCCTCAAAACCCAGCCCAAGTTGCCTCTGGAACTCTTGTTCTATTTATCTTGATATTTGTCTATCCTAGTGAAGATTTTCCTCAGACATCTGGTGATCCAGGTCATAGTTAGAAAGCCATCAGTCTACACACACACACACACACACACACACACACATACACACACACACCCCTCCCAGGAAAACCAGGCCTCTCCTTCTTTTCTTTCTCCTTGGGTGCTTCCGTTTCAAAATAACCATACCACATCATTGTTTATCACTAACGTTACTTATCATTTTATGATTTAGATCTGTAACACCCTCCTGTACCATATAAACTCAAAATAAAGGCAATACCAAGTGGCAAGATAAGCATAAGGATGTCTGACAAAGTCCTGATTCTTCGCATGATGACCACTCTGATTTTTAAAAAATATGAAATGATTTTTACAGTAGCATGTGTATGGGCGTGTGAGTCTCTGTCTCGCTGGTGCCCAGCACCTGCTGCTCTGCACACCTGCCGTTTGCATGAGCCACTACTCAACATGGCAAAGGCTCCCGTGGGCCTTGTCTTATAGCCTGTGAAACGAGACACAGAGAGGCTTCACAGGAGTCCCATGGCTGCTGCTAACAGATTATCACAAACTTAGTGGCTTCGAACAACGCATCTCTTTCTCTTACCCTCCTGGAGGTTCAAAGTCTAAAATGAGAGTTATAAGGCTAAAAGCAAGGGATCGACAGGGCTGCCTGCCTTCTGGAGGCTCAGGGGCAGAATCTGTTCTTTGTCTTTTCCAGCTTTTGGAAGTACCCACATTCCTTGGCTCATGGCCCCTTCCAGCACTGGCACCTCTCCAACCCGTGCTTCCCCCTCACGACTTCTCTTTCTGACCCGCCCAGCTTCCTCTTATAAGAGCCCTTGTGATTATAGTAGGCCCACCTGGATAACCCAGGATACTCTCCCCACCTCATGATTTTTAACTTCGTTACATCTGCAAAATCCCTTTGGCCATGTAACATGTTCACAGGTTCCAGGGGTTAGGATGTAGACGTCTTTGGGGGCCATTACCCAGCCTATCACAGGTGTGAAGTGACTGGTCCAAGATCACACAGCAGGAACTGGGAGTCTAACCCAGGTCTTTCTGGCCCCAACGCCTGTGTCCCTAACCTCCTTTCAATATTGGACTTAACAGACAAGAGCGATTGGCTGGTTTTTCCATTGGGTTCACATGCACTATCATGGTTGGCCTCAGCCCCATCCTGCTCCCCGCGCCCTTCCCTGACCCCGCAGGCTCCCATCCTAATGCATTTCATACCCACCCCAAGCCAGTTGCTTACATGGGGTCTCCCCTACCTAACCAGCAGGGCCCCCGTCTCCGCAGCCCGCCTGCCAGTGTTTGTTGAATGAAGATCTGACTGAGTGAACAGACAGAAGACTGCTGCCTTCAGCCCCTGCCCTCTTGCCCCTCAGAATCCCAGGCCCGCAGCGCAGTCACTGCCGGCCCCCCCGCAGCCCACCCCGCACGGCTGCTTGCTTTTGATCTCTGTTCCCCTGAAAAGCACCTCTGCCTTGCCCAGAGGCTTCCCATCCACATCCCAGGCCGGCGGCAGCATTAGCAAGTTGAAAACCCAATTACATTTCAATTACTCTAGTGCTAGCCAGACAGGGGTTACTGTAAGTCACATCGGAATTGGAAGGGTGAGGGGATAGTACCTGGGGCCAGTGCCGGGGCTGACACTCAGAGATGGATGTGACAAGGATCTGTGGCTCAGAGGCTCAGGATTAGATCAACAAGAGGTCACATGGCCACCGGGTGACGGGCAGCTCTGGCAAACCTCCCTGTGTGGAGGAGGTGCTGGCCTAGGGACGGAGGACGTGAGGTTCCTGGGTCCCTCCGTGGGCATGGCACCCTGCCAGGAGCTCCCAGAGGCTGGTGCTGTTGGGCCCGAGGGTCAGAACGCCCCAGCTCCTGGTGGGTCTTCCACAGCATCACTGCCCGGCCCGGGGCTCCAGGTCTTCTTTGAGCGTACATCTGGGTGCTCTCCCTCATGCCATCTAGGCCGCGAACCTGACCTACCTCACTCTCGGGCTGCTGGTGAGGGAGCCAGGCTTGGGACCAGGCTCTAGTCTGGCCGGGGTCTGATAGGGGAGGAAGAAAGACCTGCTGCCTCAGGGTACAAGGAATCATTCACGATCCTTTGTTCTGGGGAGCAGCCATCCCTGGGTACCAAGGGGTGAAGAAAGGGTCTGGCAAGGGGGTCCCCGCTTAAGGAGAGGTAGGACTGTTTCTGTAAAAGTGGATATTGTGGGTGAGAGGATGGATTCTCGGTCATGACTCCTTCCCCACACAGACACATGCACCCCCAAGTATGAAGATTTGGGGGGACCTGGGGAGCCCCTCGCTCACTCCAGCCCAGGGTGCATATATCATGGAGCTCTGAACTGTAGGCTGGGTTCTAAGCCCGGGCTGTGCTGGGCTCAGCTGGCGCCCTCCGCCCATGCAGACTCACATGGGCTGCACCTTTTGAGTCACAGCTGTACCTCGTTTGCTGCAGCTGGTCATTTGAGCATCCTGAACCATCCGCCTCCCGTCCCTCATGCCCTGCAGCTCCCTCCCCAACTCCTACATACCAAACAGTTGGAGCAGCTCTGGATGGGAGGAGGTTAATGGGGGGAGATTAGATGAGTCATCCCTGTGGCGGCAGACATACGAAATCCACATATGCACACTCACAGAGCCATGGACACACAGACATGCCCGCATTGCCATTCCCACATTCATGGGGGACACGCTGGGAGGTGAATGTCAGTCAAAGCCACAAATGCACATCCAGACCCACAGAGGCAGACGCCTCTACACACACACGTTCCCCATAGACACCAATACAGATACACCGATACACACAGACACCCATCTTGACACATCCCACCCAGGGTGACTCCCCAAGTCATCAACCCAGAACCTGTCCCCTACCCACGTGCACCCTCAGAGGCACAAAAACACACATAGGACTCCCCTGGACACACACTCACAGCCCTTATTTAAACACAGACACTCACACATGTATGCACAGGCACAAGTGTGGGGACAGGTAGACACCCCCCCAACCATTCCACTCTTGTGTCACCTCATCCATTCCCCTACCTCTGCCAGTACCACAGGCAAGCAGGACAGAGCTTTGCAACCAGAGGGATGCTATGACACATCACCCACTGCATGGATGCCAGCCTCCCTGGGCAGAGTTGGCCTTAGGGTTACCTGCATTCCTCCCTCCTGCTTGGAGAGGCAAAGGTAACTGGACCATCCCCCTGGGCTGCCCATGCTCTCCTCTCACACACTATGCCTTTTCAAAGGACCGATGTGGCTGCAACAGGGAAGGTGGTTACATCTCAGGCATCACCTCCCAGGAGGGAAGGGTCAGTCTCCAAAGGTGAGAGAGGAGGGTGTGTCTGATGTGATAGGAAGTCCCTGTCTTGAGGTAGGGGATGGCCAAAGTGACTGCTTGATGCCCTGGGGGTCACCCTTCACCTACCTGTGTTTCCCCAGAAGGCCTGACCCCCACAGCTTTCCACCTGCTGTTCCCTCTACCTCGAATTCTCTCTGCTGTTACCACAAACCCCTTGCAGGGCTATCTTCTCATTCTTCTGGTCTGCCTGTACAGGCTCCTGCTCTAGGAAGCCTGTCCCGATGCTCTAGCTCGATCACTCTGTCCTTCTGTGCCCCTCAGCCCCACTGGGCTCCCTCACAGCTCTCCTCACACCACGGAGGACTTGCCAGGCCGTCAGCCTACCTGCCTCCTGCCAGCCTGGGCACCTCTGTCTGGTGAGGAGGCTGGCAGACCTGGAGAAAAGCTCAGGCTTAAGTCCCAGCTGTGCCTCTGCTGTGTGACCTTGGGTAAGGGGCTGAAACATTTGAGTGCCATGTTCTCATCAGTAAAATGGGGACAATAACAACCACCTCACCAGACTGATTCAATGGGATCATGCATGGCCAGGACTATACAAATGGCAGCTGTATTATTGTAGCTCCTTGCCAGGCACACAGCTTAGTAAATGTTAAAGCAACCTGCCACTCTGACTCCCCACTTCTGCCCCACCCACCATTTCTGTCTTAGGAGGGGGAACAGAACGTAGGTTTAAACAAAAGGGATTGGGGGGCAGATAGAATGGGGGCTGGGAATGGGCGTAGGGCCTCTGGCATCGCTGGGGGCTAGCGGCTCCAGTCGCAGCCAAAGCATGGCTGGAGGAGGTGGTGCTGGGGTCTTCTCTTCATCCCTGTGACCCACCTGTGCCATCCTCCTCCTCAGCTACGTGAGACAGGGAGGAGGGGTGCAGCTGGGATCCCTTCTGCACTGGCTCTCGGAAGCTGAGCCGGCAGGGCCCGCTGGCACACAGTAGGTGAGCTCTGAATGCGGCGTGGCAGAGGCAGAAATGTTGAATGCATGGGAAAGATATGAATGAACGGATGGATGCATGAATGGGAAGTGGGATGGAAGCGTGAAGTGGGCGGCGAAGAGCAACCAGCATCTCCCTCCGCCCTCCGGGTCTCGGGTCCCGAAGCTGGGAGACGCGAAGAGGAGACCCGCTGGGGGGCTCCCCTCTCCTCCCCGCCCCTCCCGCCCCAGCCACCCCTCCCGGCGGCGCACAGTCCAGAGGAGCCCGAGCCAGCCACAGCCCGCTTTGGAGCCACCGCACCCTCAGGAGCCCGGGCTTCGGGGCAGGGAGGCGAAGTCTCCCGTTCGCTGTCCGGGCAATCAGCAACCGAGGACGCCGGCGCCCGGGAACCAACAGGTGCGGGGAGTGGAGGGTCCCAGGCCCAGGGCGGGGGTTTCAAGCGACCCTCGGAGAGGGCCGAGAATCTCGGGGGATAACCTGGGTGCTGAGAAGCTGAGTCTCCAGGAGCCTTTCCTCCCGACAGGCTCCTGCAAAACCCCTAAAGCGCTGGCGCCCCCCTACCCCTGCCCCGCCCCACAGCGCCTCACAGCTCCCGAGGCGCAGGGAGGTCCCGCTCACGGAGTGGGTCTGCCGACGCTCCGTGGGGTCTGAAGGAGCTCCCTCCCCCACTCCCAGGGGTCTCCAGGGCCCGGCAATCCTCCTACACAAGTCCGGGGTCCTCCCTACCCAACGGGGGAGAAGGAGGGGTCTGAGTCAGAGAGGAGGGGCGTGGAGCGAGGGCGGATTTATGAATGGAGAAAGCGTCCTGCGAGCCCGCCGCCAGCGACCCCTGGCGGCCTCGGGGGGCGCATCGCGGCCCGGGGGTTTCCAGAGGGGCTAGCCCCGGGGCTGAGTTTGAGAGAGCCCAGTTAGGCCTGGGGCTCTTTTCCCCACTTCCAGGGAGGTAGTCAGTGCCTCCCTGCACCCTTCCCCAACCGCGCGCGCGAGCGCGTGTGTGTGTGTGTGTGTCCCCGCCGGGGAGGGTTTGGCAGGTCTGGTGGGTGGGCCTGCGTCTCTAAAGCCTCTGTTGACCTTTTTTTTTCAACCAAAAATTGAGGCCTGTGAACTGATTCAGGGGGGAATATTTGCAATTGGATGGCTTTCCCTCTCAAATCTGTGGTGTTTGGTGGATTCAGACAGACCTGGCACAGTAGCTTTGTGACCTTGAGCGAGGGACCCAACCCCTCTGAGTTTCCATCTCCTTCTCCGCAAAGCAGGGTTCTCTAATAATGAATCGGGAAGCCGGCTTCCCGCGCCAGTTTCTGGGTAAAGCACTAGGCATGCCTTAGAGCCCATTAGTCCCCGCGGCGGTCCTGTGAGGTAGGTACGGTCTTTACTCCACTGAACAGATGGGGGAAACTGAGGCTGAACGGGGAGAGTTCTGACCCTCTCCGCCGTAACCCACAGCACAGCACTGAGAATTAAGAGGGAGTTCATATGCAAATTGCCTGGCATGCTCCCTACTGTTTCCTTTCTTCCTCGCTCCCTCCCTTCCTTCAGGAGGTTTGGGGCTGGAACTCCACAAGACCTGGGTGCAAGATTCCGGGGTCCCTGAGGGAAGTGGGCTGAGTCCCGGCCCGGCTCCCCTCCCTCCGCGGAGCCCAGGATGCCCCTAGGCCGCAGAGGCTCCTGAGCTCATGGAGCCCTCGACCACCCCAGGGGCCCAGACGGGGGTCCCCATTGGCAACGGGGAACCGTCGCCGGTGCCTCCTGACTACGAAGACGAGTTTCTCCGCTATTTGTGGCGCGATTATCTGTATCCGAAGCAATACGAGTGGGTCCTCATCGCAGCCTACGTGGCTGTGTTCCTCGTGGCCCTGGTGGGCAACACGCTGGGTAGGTCCCGGTGTCCCTCTGGTGGTGCGGGACTCCCCTGGGGCCTGGAAGGAGTCCTCAGCCTCGCCTCTCTCCCCGTCCCCCCAGCCTCTACCTTTGGGCGTGGGTAGTGTGGGGCGGGGCCTCTGCTGGGGTGTGTGGCTCTGCCTCTGGCTTCCCTTCATCCCCGCCCCGCCCCGCAGTCTGTCTGGCCGTGTGGCGGAACCACCACATGAGGACCGTCACCAACTACTTCATCGTCAACCTGTCCCTGGCGGACGTGCTGGTGACAGCCATCTGCCTGCCAGCCAGCCTGCTGGTGGACATCACCGAGTCCTGGCTCTTTGGCCATGCCCTCTGCAAGGTCATCCCCTATCTACAGGTGAGCTCTGCCCAGTGCCTGTCATCACCCTGCTGCCACCTCAAGTACAAAAACCCTGGCCTTACATAAGCCTCAGTGACCCTCAGACTTGCCTTTCAGACAGGACACGGTGGCTCAGTCGGTACCTGTGTGCTGTCATCCTCTACTGTCAGCAAGGGCAGACTATGAAGCCCTGCACTGTAGGCCACAGACTTGGCCCCATATAGTCATATAGAGGTCCCACAGATCACTCACACAGACATAGACGGCCGTGCGTGGACACATGCCCAGTCACCTCCAGGTACAGGGCACACAGTGGAGGAGAGAGGCGCAAGCACACAGCGGCAGTCACAGATGCACGCCGGGCCTGCTTCCTGATCCCAAGGGAGGCAGATTTGAGAGGCCCCGCTGGGAGTCTCCTCCCCTGCCCCCACCCCGTGCCAGGGCCTTCCCCTGCCTCACCGGGAATAAGGATTCAGAATGTTCAGATGGGGTTGGGTTCCGAGTGGAAAGAGGGCTGGCCAGAGACCTGAATGTCCCTCAGCTGCCTCCCTTGGCCCTCTCCCTTAACCCAGAGGGCAGGGGCTCTCCTGGAGGCAGTGCTCACCTCAGGCCTCAGCTTGTGTCTGCTTCCCAGAATGAGGACCCTTCCCCAGCAGGCTGGGGAAGGGATGGACCCCAGGGCAGGGAGAACTGGCTCTTGAAGTTCCCGCTCTTTGGAGGTTTTCCACTCAACTGATTAACTCTAGCAACCCTGAGAATAAAGACAGGTAGGGGAGGAAAATCACCCTGGGTGAGGTATTTAACTTTCCTGTGCCTCAGTTTTGTCATCTGTAACATGGGGTGAGAGTCCCCTCCTAATGGGGTTGTGGTGAGGATAATGAGACCAGTGTCTGGCATGCAGCAAGTTCCATACGTGCAAGTTATTCACGGCTGGGAACACCTACACTGTGCCAGGTCTCAAGCTAGACATTTTCTATGCACGGTTGCATTTATTTTCACGAGAATCCTACCAGGTGAATGGTATATTCCTACCCTGCAGGTGAGGCTGAGAGGGTGAGTGATTTGCCCAAGTCTACACAGCCAGTTAGTGGAGTCAGGATGCACTGCACCTGGCTGTCTGGTATTTCTGCACTGTGAGTCCCTCCCTCACTCCACATCTCTGGGTGGCCCCCAAGACGACTGACACGGTATCTCCACGGGACAGGCCGTGTCTGTGTCAGTGGCAGTGCTAACTCTCAGCTTCATTGCCCTGGACCGCTGGTATGCCATCTGCCACCCGCTGCTGTTCAAGAGCACTGCTCGGCGTGCCCGTGGCTCCATCCTGGGGATCTGGGCTGTGTCGCTGGCTGTCATGGTGCCCCAGGCTGCTGTCATGGAATGCAGCAGTGTGCTGCCCGAGCTGGCCAACCGCACCCGGCTCTTCTCTGTCTGTGACGAACACTGGGCAGGTAATGGCTGTGGCCTTGGGCAGGCATTACTCAAGTGGGCACCTCTGGGACACATTCTCCTAGGGCAGGCATCTGTCAGGACACCCGGGGTGGGCGGGATCTCCTGAGAGGACACTTCAGAGCGGGCATCTACCGAGGATACCTTCAGGGTGGGTACCTCCTCTAGTACAGACTTCTGCTAGGAGTCCCTCCAGGATGGATGCCCTCAGACTGGGCAACTCCAGGGTCTCTCTGCCATGGTGCCTGTATGTGGCCCAGCCGCTTGCTTTGGCCCTAGCTGGCACTGAGTGGCACTGCTACGCCAGACAGGCTGGGGGCCCAACCTTTGCATCTCTTGGCCCCTGCAGATGATCTTTACCCCAGGATCTACCACAGTTGCTTCTTCATTGTCACCTACCTGGCCCCACTGGGTCTCATGGCCATGGCGTATTTCCAGATCTTCCGCAAGCTCTGGGGTCGCCAGGTGAGGCCCACTCTGGTGTCACTGTCTGGGCTGGGAGGGGATAGGGCACTGGTCTAAAGGAGTAGACAGCCCTCTGCCTTCAGAACATGCCACCCTGGCTGCAACCAGAGAGAGGCAAGGCCCAGGGACTTTCAAACTCAAGGCCAAAAGTACTAGAGTCGACCCTGGAACCAAAGAGTAAGTAACACCATTCTAGTATCAGTAGTTGCCATTGATTGCACCATGCACTTCCTGCTGGTCTAGCGTCCTCTTCACCACCACGTACTATCCCCAACTTAATATATGAGAAAACAGGCTCAGAGAGGCAAAGCAACTTCCCCAAACCCCTCAGCCAGGGAGGGGCAGGTCAGGGACTCAAACCCAGATCGGTGGGATCCAGTGCTCAGTTCAGTGGCACAACAACAACGGTGATTCCACTTTACTTGCTAAATTATGCACTTCACTCACAATGTTTTCACAACTATCTCACCAAAGCAGCAATGCGACCCACTTTACAGACACGGAGTAATGGCAACCAACTTGCCACAGCTGGCAAGTGGCAGAGCCTTTCTGGTTCCAGGGCCTTCTTTCCTCTATCACAAACTGACCTACAGCAGGTTTTGTGGGATGTTTGAGGGGGGCGGGGGATGCTCGGAGGCCCTTGGCACCAGCAGGCGTGAGTCCTGGACCAGCGTCTGGGCAGAGAGAGCACGCGGGCCAGAACACGAGCAGCCTCACCCTGCGCCAACACACGCGCCTGCTCCTCACAGCCCCCAGCCAGGGTGGAGCAACCACTCTCCTCATCTCACAGGCAGGAAAACCAAGGCTCTGAAAAGGAGAGCGAGTTGACCAAGGTCACATAGCTTATGAATGCCTGAGCTGGCCCTAGATCCCAAGTTTCCTGGACTCGATCCGTATGCCCTCTGTTGTGGGGCGATTTAGGTATCCAGGGGTGGGAGAGGTTTCGAGGAGATCTGTGGCTGTTCCAGGAGCCTGGAACCATCGCAGGCGTACAGGCATCGACTGAGGCTGGGGCCTGCGCTCTGAGGCCCAGGCTGTTCCATGCTGTTCGCCGGCTCACCCCTTGCCAAGGCTTCCCCACGGCCAGGCATGGGCCAGGCCGAGGCACAGCTTGCCTCCACCCCACCCCCACAGGTGGACATGATGATCAGAGGAGGATGGGTGGGTGCTGGGAGGATGTTGCCAAGGGTCCCCTGCCTCACTGAGTTTCAGTTGCCTCACCTGCAACTGAGGGCCAATGACACCTTCCCTGAAGACACGCTGAGGGTGGTCTCACAATGAGCTAATGGAAAACAAAGGCAGGTTGTTCACCCTCAGTCCAGAGCGTTGGTCTCTATCGTGAATATTAGGTTCCTTCCTTTTGCAAGGGTTTGTTCCCTTTGCCCATCTCCGCCTGCCCCAGGGGCCAGCCCCAGTGGGTCCCAGCAAAGGGGACAGACCTCTTGAGACCACTGCTGTCTCTGTGTGTGCTGGACAGATCCCCGGCACGACATCAGCCCTGGTGAGGAACTGGAAGCGGCCCTCAGACCGGCGGGAGCAGCAGCGGCACGGCCGAGGCACAGAGCCCCCGCCTCGGGCCCGGGCCTTCCTGGCTGAGGTGAAGCAGATGCGCGCCCGGAGGAAGACAGCCAAGATGCTCATGGTGGTGCTGCTGGTCTTTGCCCTCTGCTACCTGCCCATCAGTGTCCTCAATGTTCTTAAGAGGTGAGGCCGTGCTGGGAGAGGTCGGGGTGAGGGGGTAGTCGTGGGGTCAGAGTGAGGAGCACTCCTTGCTCTGTAGAAGGACCGGTCTCTACCCCAAGGCAGGCCATTTCCCTGAGCCTCAGTCTCCTCATCTGTAACATGTGAATATTAACAGTCCTGGCCTCCTAGGGCCACTGTGAAAATTCTTTCATCCAGTCACTCAGTGGTCAGATGGGAGGGCTGGGAACAAAGAACAGTGAGCAGGACAGAGTCCCTGGCTTCACGGAGACTACATCCAGTGGGAGGGAGAAATGCATATGCACTGTAATGTCAGGCAGCGATAACTGCTATGAAGAAAAATAAAATAGGGAAAGTGGACAGACAGTGACAGGGCTGATTGGTTTTTTAAAAAAGTCTTTTTCAAAAGTATATAATGGGTTAAAAAAAAAAATCCTCTCTGAGGAAGTGACATTTGGCAGAGACCTGAAGGGAGGGACCAAGGCCCGCAGGAGGAGCAGCACGCTAAGTGGAAGGAGCACGAGGGCGCGGCAAGTGAGAGGCCGTGGGGCGTGTGGAAAGGACAGGTGCTATTTGACACGAGACAATCTCAGTGTGAGTTTGTACGTGGCCACTTCCTGGCTGAGTGATCTTGGGCCTGCTGTTTGGCTTCTCTGAGCCTCAGTTTTCCTGTCTGAAAAAATGGGCAGTGTCTGTGACTCACCGTGTTGCTGTGGGGATGGATGAGAATACAGCTGGGGGTTTCCAGGGGTCAGATAGCCGGTGACAGAGCAGACGTGCCCTGGCGCCTGTCACTAGGCCCACTCTAGTTCTACTCTCAGTGCTCAAAGACCCAAAACAGTGGTCAAGACCCTGGACCCAGAGGCCCAGGAAAGGGCCAGTGGGAAGATGGAAGGGGCAGTGGGAACTCCTGTACTTTACAGCCCTGTATCTTGAATTCTGTGAGCAACACCACATAAATACATACACGCATCTGCCCCATTTCTTTTCCTTTTTCTTTTTTTAAAAGATTTTTTTCTAACTATTTAGAGAGAAGGGAAGGAAAGGAGAGAGGGAGCGAAGCATTGATGTGAGAGAGAAACATCAGTTGATTTTTTCTCATAAGCGCCCCAACTGGGACTAAACCAGAAACCCAGGCATACGCCCTAACTGGGAATCAAACTGGTGACCTTTCAGTTTGCGGGATGACACCCAATCAACTGAGCCACACTGGTCAGGGATGCCCCATCTCTGACTGTCCTCCCCCCGGTCCTAGGGTGTTCGGGATGTTCCACCACACCAGCGACAGAGAAGCCGTCTACGCCTGCTTCACCTTCTCCCATTGGCTGGCGTATGCCAACAGCGCTGCCAACCCCATCATCTACAATTTCCTCAGTGGTGAGTGGGTTGGGGAGGCAGTGTGACAGAGGCAGCAACAGTCCCCAAGACGACAGTCTCTCCATCCCCAATCCAGACCAAATAAAAGATGGCGGGGGGACGAGATACCTGCTCCTTCCTGGGAATCGTGACCCTGCTGTGGTGACTCCCATTCAGGCGGAAGACGTAACCCCACTCAGGAGCCCTGGTCTGAGTGGGAGACTGGCCACCCTCCCAGCTGTGGCCAAAGAAAGCTGACCAGTAACCAGGGTCCAGTGTTGCAGGTTATGCGGACCAGTGAGTGGGTGGGAAGGGCAGCAGCTAAGCCGTTCATGTCCACCCCTGCCAGGTACATGACCGTAGGACCTCCAGTCAGCCTGTCTGGTCAACACTGGCTCCAGTGGGAGCCAGGCCTGGGGGATGGCTGCATAATCAAGACCTCAGGGCTGAGGCAGAGGCACCAGTGGGAACAGCCCGGGGTAGGGAGAGGGCTTCTAGACACCACTGCTAGACACCACTGGCAGAGGGGCCAGAATTTGGGGTCTACGCCTATATCCACCCTCCTCCAGCACTGGCCCTCCTGCTCCCCGCTCTGGAAATCCAGGCCTCCCAGTCCCCCACCCCAACCCAGACCTCCCCTCCGCTGTCCCACAGTTCCCACGGCTTCCCTCTACCTCCATTTCGGGATAGTCATGCCACCCCCTGCTCCCCACACCACCCCCAGCAGCCCAGCAAAAATGTGACTTGCCAGATCTCTGACTCTGGGACAAGGCCGACAGAACAGTTCCAGATGACTGTTCAAGCCTGGACACAAATAATCTTCAAGAAAATGTTGAAGGGGACCAGGGGTCAATATTCTAACCCTCAGTGAGACTCAAGAATTTCTCAACAAAGGCTGGCCAGGTGCTTTCCAGCTCAGAGGGGAGAACGGAAGGGATGAGCTCTGCAGCCGAGGACACGCTGCATTCCTCTCTTTGGTCTACATTTACTCAGTGCCTCCTGTGTGCTTGGCCCTCGGCTGGGCGCTGGACAGGCTGGAGGGATGCTGAAACGTGATCAAGGTTTCAGTTCCAGATAAAATGTTTCCCTGGTGTCCTTGGGCTGCACAAGGTGGCTGTGGTAGCCCCTCTTTCCCACTCTTCCTCTTTAAGGGCTTTAGTGTTAGAACTGGGGCTGGGTTAGAACTTCTAGCTGGTTGACCTTGGGCAAGCCAGTGCACCTCCCTGTGTCCTATCCGTGAAGTGAGGATAAAGGGCCCCAGCCTTTCAGGGTGCTGAGGCACCTAGCACAGTGGCTGGTGTGAGGGCTGCTGCTGCTGGCATTTTCATGGCTGTGGGACAGAGATGGGGAAAGCCTTGTTGAGCCCTGAGCCACTCTGCCCACAGGCCAAGGAGAGCAGAGATGATCCGAGGCCCCTGAGCCAGACACCGTTTAGAGCCAGGCTTGGAGCCAGAGTGCAGTCAAGGAATCAGATAAAAATTGCATTTCTCCTTGGGAACCTGCTCTGGGGCCTCTGTTCTCTCTCCCTGGTGGTGGCGAGGTGGCTCTGGGGCTCTCTCCATCCAGCTCTACCCGTCCCTCCTGGCCCTCACAGGCAGCTTGGCTTGAGCTGCATGGGTGTCCCAGGGCCCAAGGCCCGTTCTTGCTGCAGTACCTGTCTCCTTATGGCTGTGTCTTCTGTCTCCCAACCAAGGCAAATTCCGGGAGCAGTTTAAAGCCGCCTTCTCCTGCTGCCTGCCTGGCCTGGGTCCCTGCGGCTCTCTGAAGGCCCCCAGCCCCCGCTCCTCTGCCAGGCACAAGTCCTTGTCCTTGCAGAGCCGGTGTTCTGTCTCCAAAGTCTCAGAGCACGTAGTGCTGACCAGCGTCACCACAGTGCTTCCCTGAGCCAGGGCTCCCCTGGTCGCTCCGGGGGGGTGCAGCCCGGTCCCTGCCTGGGTCGCCCCTCTGGCTCCCGCGGGGCCAGCCCTAACCCCTTCCGGAGACTACTGAATACAGTGTGAGGCCAGGGCTCCCGTCCT
The DNA here is from genome assembly GCA_004026545.1 of Mormoops blainvillei. Taxonomy (NCBI): domain Eukaryota; kingdom Metazoa; phylum Chordata; class Mammalia; order Chiroptera; family Mormoopidae; genus Mormoops; species Mormoops blainvillei. The sequence goes on from PVJD01005761.1 coordinate 75,024, forward strand.
GATTTCCTTCCTGTTTGACTCTGGGCAAGTGACATCCCTTCTCTGGGCTGTGTCCCCTAAACAGGATTGATGTGAGGATCACGCATGCTCAAGAAAGTGGAAAGCTCTTTGTAAATTGTAAAGTGCTGTGGACGAGGTTATCATTGTGTTCCTCTCACTTGGCTATACCTCACAGTACACCAATCCTTATCATCCTTCCAGAGCTTGGCCTTCTTCCCAAAGACCCCTCTCCTACCCAATTCAGGCCTTCCCTGGAGCCTGCTGCAAGGGCCCAGCAGCATTTCCATCTGGGCCAGTAACACCCGAAAGCCCAAGCTGCCCTTGGTGAGCCCTGCTCTGCTACCCACGTAACTAACCTGGGTCCATCCTTTCCCCTAGGGGAACACAGCCCCACCCTCACCAGGTGCCCAGCATGCACACCGCAGCCTGGATCCTTTTGGTTTTATGGTGTGATAAAACCCTCTCCATGTGACCACTTGGTGTGGAGGCCAGCAGCTCAAAGCAATTGTAATTAAAAGCCTGGCACTGAATGTTCCCTTTCCTTGTCATTGCACAAAATCTGTGCTGCTGAGGTTAGGAGCCAGGAAGGTGGGGAAGTCGGGTGGGGGTGGGGGAGACAAGGCAGCACCGGAATGCTATTATCTGCCGACTACTCCCATCCCCCATCCCCCCCCGACGCACTGGATCCCAGATGGGCTCCTAGCCAGGCCTCAGAGGACACGTGGTGCTGCTTCCTCAGGCGGTGCCAGTTCTCTGATGCCCAGGACCTCAATCCTTGACACATTTGTCTGCTCACAGGCCCAGTGGCCTATGGAAGGTAAGGGGGGTAGGGTGGGCAGCCAGCGGAGTTAACAAACTGACCTACTATTATCTTCACCTTCTTGGAAATCAGGGCTTGCATTTATTCTCTATGAACTCACAGAATAAAAAGGGAAAGCCACGGACTTGGCTAGATGTGCTTCGTCTGCCGCCGAGATGATTAGGGGCTGCCAGAGGCCCTGATCCTGGCTGCCAGAGCAGGAGGTAGAACAGAGGCCGAATCGCTGCTCTGCTGAGAGGAGCGGCAGACATCTGGCAGAGGCCAGCCCAGCCGTGCGCACCACCAGGTCTGCTTAACCTGATTAATGAAGCTGCGGGCTCCCTCTGACCTCACCAGGCAGGAAGTGGGGCAAAACCATGGTCCTGCCAGGGGCCCAGCTCAGGAATGTTTAAGCACCTGTCCTCTTAGACACCACCGGGGCGGGTGGAAGGTGTGGTCTGTCACTCCGCTCTCCAGATGACTCACCAGCCCTGCGCTTGTGGACATTTCCACAGATGTGCAGGTGTGGCCAGGCAGGCTGGCCTGTCCGGCCATTTCGCACCCCTGGTTGGCCTTAGGATCCAAAGCTGTTTCTCAGATTTGTAGCCAGGCTTGGGAGTGTGGTGTGCAGAATGAGATGAGGGCTGGCCCCCAAGCTCAGAACCATGCCCGCGGGGACCAAGCCGGGTCCTGGGCTCCTCAGCCTCAGCAGATCACAAGGCGGAGGCTATGACGGGCATCATTCTAAAGGTGGGTGTCCGCAGACATGGGGCTGAGTGGGAACAAAGGGACAGAAGCTTCCCCAAATGGCAACAGCTGAACTCAGTGCCGTGGTGAGGTTTAGGCCTCCACTTTACGCATACCACATGGGGAGGTGGCCAGCGTGACACGGGGCGAAATGCTCAGTGAAGAGCTGCTGAAGAGCCGCCCAGGAGGACTTAGGGGAAATGTGGTGGCAGATTTCCATGTACCTAGAGGGCTGGCATGCAGAATGGGCTACCTGGAAAGGCAGCGAGTTCTTTGTCATGGGAGGGTGTCAAGCAGAGGCTGGACTCACAGTGGGGCCATGGAGGGGACTCCAGCTCTGGATGGTGGCTGGCCTCTGGGAGCTCATTCCATGTAATTCTATGACTCCAGCCCACAGGGAATGGGACTGAGCCGCTGAGGCCAACGCAGCTGCTAGGCTGCCAAAGAGCCGGTTTCCTTGCCCAACCATCCATTGCTTAGGGCCTGGAGTTCTTAGCTTCACCCGCAGAAGCAAAAGGGTTATCACACCGTCACCCATGGCAAGGTCCCCCAGGCAAACCAGCATAGCTGGTGTCTTTACTTTGGACTGAAATTTTGTCAGCTCACTACAGACATTCAGTGTAGACTGGCTGTCATGCTGACCGGAAGATGCAGCAGGCAAGTACAAATGTCTGTGCTTAATAAAAATGGGAGAAAAGTTACACAGCTTGTCTGGACGGTGAAACTAGGGTTTGAGAAAATGAAAAGGCCAGACTGCAAAAAGTCTGGCGTGGCTGCTTCCAGCCCAGGATGCCAGCCCTAAACTGTTGTAAAGCACACAATCGGATCCTTGAGCTGACCCCAGCCCCCTACCTTTCAACTTCACCCTGGTAAATGACTAATGTAGACTACGTCCCCCTCAGCTGCTGCTTTCTGCATGGCGTGGTATAGAGTATGCACTTAAATATTTGTTGAATGAAAGAATGAATGAGTGACTGCATGGATGAGCATAAAAACCTGTAACTGGGAAGACATGGTAGAAAATGTGGAACAGAGTTTTATCCTTTTATTGAAGCTTACAGTTTCACTGAACTTTTGGCCCCGAATGAAAAAATAAAACAAAAAGACAACCAAAAAAGGCATTGGCAGTGGGAGGTGGCAACTGTCCCCTGGGGGCTGAAGCCAAGCAGAGAATGGTGGGTAAGTGAGGGGTCCAAGCTGCAGAGTGCAGAAGCCTGGCCCAAGATGCCCAGGGACAGGCTGTTCAAGCTCCCCGAGCAGGGACAGTCCCCAGGCAGCTAGAGGTTCACACACACGGACTTGTGGGCATGGGGGTGGTGGAATCCAAGCCCCTGGTCCCTTGGGCAGATCTCTTTCATGCTTGGTCAGATTCCACTTTGGAGAAACTGGCTTCATCTGACAGGAGAGCGTGGGTGAGGGGACACAGCTGCTAATGGTAAGAGTCTGATAAACACTTACCACTGGCGCTGGGGCACAGGAGAGAAGGCTAGAGGCTGGAGCCCAGCCAATTTAATTGGACACAAGCTCCATTACAATGACTGGCAATCTCCTGCTCCAAGGCTGTGCCACTTAAATGCTCAGGACTGTAAGGACATGTAACTTCCAGTCCTCTCCTAGGTCAGGCCCCTACCTGGGTGGTCCTGGCCCAGGACCCCACTAATTGGTGGCCATGACACAGGACTCCCAGCCCTCTTGGGGAGCAGTGCTGCATCAGGCAAGGGAGAATCTTTTTCTTTGAGGGGCAGGAAAAGAAGAGAGGCTCACATGCTTCTCCCACCCTAAAGGGCCAGGAAAGTTCCCCTGGTGCATGCCACTCTCTACAGATAAGCTGGGTCATAGCAGCCGAGAAGCTGTCATGGTAACAAAGTCCTCGAAGCTGAGCCGAATGTTGCCCTGCACAGCTGTGTCCTTCTCCCGGAAGGCCTCGGTCAGCACCTGCAGCTGGGTGCACACCTGGATGAAGCGGTCCAGCTGCATGCCGGGATTGGCGGAGCGTGGGCAGTAGCGGGAGACCAGGAGCTGGGTGAACTGTGGGCTCAGGTTGTAGCCCATTTGGGACAGAGCTGGAGAGAAGGGCACACAGAGCAGACACAAAACCTGTCATGAACACTGCCATCGATCAGCTTCACAGAGCACAGCACTTCAGGGGACACTGAGGGAATAAGCACCAAAGCAGAAAGAGGACAGAAGTCCCAAGGGTCTGTCCAGGTGGCAGCAGCAATGACAGGGGCTCTGTCTGGATGCTCCCGACTGGCTGGAGGGTCTCATCCCTCTTTCTCCAAATCTCCATCACTATCTGTTCAGTCAGGGCCCCAGAATGACACCAGGTCACCTGACCCGTCTGCATTCCGGAAGGAAGCCAGAGCCCCACAGACCACCTGGGCCAGTGCGGACGTCAGAGGCAGCACAGCACAGGGGTGCCGGGGGCCTGCTCTGGAGTCAAAACAGCCCCTTGGCAAGTTACTTCACCTTGCTCATCCTCTGGCTTATCATCTCTAAGCGGGAACAATACTTACCCGGTGGGTTTTACTGAGGATGGAAGGAGATCATGTATAGCACTTGGCACAGTGTCTGGCACATAGCAGGCACTCAGTTAAGTGTTGCTACAATAAGTGAAATCATCCTCGTCTCCCCAGGCGAGGCTACTGGGCAGTTCCAAGGTCATAGCTTCGTGCCACAGCCCACATCCCTCCCTCTGTGAGGCTTCCTTCCTCCTGAATAACTGACTAGCCTAGTTTCCTCTCCCCTTTTGCTATGTGGCCCAAGGGCATGTTACGTATACCAAGCCTCGGTTTTCTCATCCATAAAAGGACAATCATAAGGGATCCTTCATCTAACCTGGGGGTGGGGGGGTGGTCAGTAATAAATAGTGCCTATCACACAGGGAGAACGAAAGATGTAACACATCATAAGTCTTATTACAGTGCCTGGCACATAGCCAGCATTCATTCAATAAGTATTAGTTTTGTTGTGATAGTATCACCCTTAACCAACATTCATGATAGAACCCCGTAAAGGAGCAGGTGATCAGAACAGGTCATCTCCTTTCCCTTGCACCAGGGTGCAGCTATATGGTGCGCTCCCCACTCCTCCTCCCCAAGTTCTGTAGTATGACTGAAATCCACGGCCAGGACAAGAGGCTGGGTTTGCTGGGGAAACCTTTCTCCTTCCCAGACGGCAAAGCTCCCTGTCAGGTTCTCATCACCCCACTAACCACCCATCCTCTATAGTCTGAACTGGAACCAGACCTGGAACTGAGGCCTCGGGCCACCTTACCCAATTGCAACATTTAGAGTGGTCTGCGTCCCAGAGTTGGGAAGGTCACGGCCTCCTAGGAGAGCCAATAACAGAGGTCACCTTTCTGAGCCCCTGTACGGGGCTCTTTCCATTCTTCATGCTTGACGCTACAGCAGAAAGAGTCTCACAGCACCCTGGGCTACTACATTTCCATGCCCACGGCCCCCTGCAGGCTGGGCCTGTCTCACTTAGCACTGCCAGGAGTCCCACCACCAAGAGTCCAGCCCTGATCCTGGACCTAGGTGTGCCCTTGCCCTGGATCTTGGCTCGAAGCCCCAGCCAGGTCCCAGAGGGGTGGGGAGCTGGCCTGTCCTAAGGGTAGCATTTTGCAGTGTTGCTGGAGAAGAGCCCTTGCTCTACCTTAGGGAGTAAAGAGAATGCTCTGGGCACTGAGTCCCCGCCACGGCCCTCACCTTGCTGCAGCTCCGTGTAGCTAATGGAGCCCGAGTGGTCTCGGTCGTACTGCTGGAAGAGGTTCTTCCACTGCTGAATGAATTTCCACAGGGCTGAGAAACCGTAGACATCGATGCGGCCTGACTTGGTCTTGTCAAACATGTCTTGGGGAGAAGGGAAAGGAAGGCTTCAAGACTGAGGGCCAGGGCCCCTCAGGAAGCCCTTCTCTCCGTGGAGGCAGGCCTCCTCCCCAGGCTGGATGGAGCAGGAGACTCCACGGGACCACAGGCCCAGATGCCCACACCCGAGACATACCCTCATCAAGTGCCACACCAGTCCCTGCTCCTGGCCACCCTTTCCAGAACTGCATTTTCTCTGCAGGCTTGGCAGATGACCCCCCTCCCCTGACATCTCCTACCAGAACATGAAGTCCCATCCTGCAGAATGGGAAACGGAGTTAGCCTGCAACTCAGCAGGGCCTAGAACTTGAGAAAAGATCTAAGGGGAAGAGCTCTCAGCCTAGACCTCACCTGGAACCCAGTTTCCTTTCCCTCAGAATGGTCGTCCACCCACCTACTGTCAGCTCTCAGGTTGCTCTGCCCCAAGTCTGGGGAAGGGCGAGTACTCACTTATCATCATGAGGCACGTCTCGTCATTGAACGAGGACCAGTTGGAGTTGACCAGGGCCTGCTTCAGCTCCTTGATGGAGATGTAGCCACTGTGATCGGAGTCTACTGACTGGAACCAGGAGTAAGCCTCTGGATCCACGTTGGGAGGGGCACCGCCTGCAGGAATGGGTGCAAACGCGGGGCGTCAAATGAAGGTCTCCAGGCCAATTTGCAGGGAGGGGTCGGTCTAAGTGCCTCCCTGACTACAGGTTCGCCCCGCCCAGTCCCACAAACCCACCTGGCCCTGTCTTCCATCCAGCCGACGCCCTTCCTCTGATGGAAGGGGACCCTCAGTGTGCACGCACAGGTATCTGGTTACTTTCCACTCTGAATCCACTGGCTCTCCCTACAGCGTGTGAGTCACTTCTCTATCTGGTTTTCTGCTTCTAAGAAACAAGGCCCTGCCCCACTGATGAAGAACTCTCTGAAAGGGGTCATCATCCCTTCCTCGCAGACTGGGGACCCAAAAATGTTGGCTGGGCACCTAACACACACAGCCCAGGGACGAGTATTTGAGAGTCCCAGCAGCAGGGAGCTCTGGGGGTGGGAGCCAGGTCTGACAGCGCTGGCACACTGGAGAGGTGACAGTCTGCCAGGAGCTGCCAGAGTGCAGGTGACCACAAAGTTCTACCTCTCTTCCTTCTCCATCACCTCTGATGTGTGATGCGTGTCCCCATCTGTCCCCTGGAGACATCTCCTCATCCCACATACCTAGAGAGCAGCCCCATTCTGTCAGTTCATACCCAGGTATCTCCTCCCCTCTGTTCCTCCTGCCCCTTCCCAGGTTCAGGCACCTCACCTGCACTACTGTAAGGAACCAAAAAGCCTGATCACGCCATCCTCATAGCTACTCTCCACCACCCTTCACCTGCTGCCGAATAATCTTTGGAAAATTCAACTCCGTTCTCACCAGTTTCCCCCCACTTCAACTCAAAACTCTTCAAAGGCTCCCGCTGCCTACAAAATAAAGTTCAGCATCCCTAAAATGGCATTCCAGGGGCCCCCCAAAAGTGTCTACTCCTGCTGACCTCTCCCGCTTTGTCCCCGCTGTCCCCCTCCCACCTATGGCGCAGCCCAGACGAGGCGTTACATGTACGCACACCTGCACCTTCCCACGGCGGAGCCTGTGCTCACCCGGCTCGCTCTGCCCCGTGCCCCCTCCCTCATCCCTCTGCAGCCATCTCCTTGCACCCTTCAACACTCAAACGAAACGCTGTCCCTTCCATAAAGCCTTCCTATTCTGCCTCTGGAAAGGGCTTCCTCCCCTCTCCTCTCTCCTCCTCCTCTTTTATGGCCCTGCAAACTCCACAGTGCACATGTTTTTAAACCACCCTCCCCAGGTTAGACTTGGAGTGACCTGTGGGCAGGAGCCCGACTCATCTCTGAAGCCCCAGGGGCTAGCACAGAGCCAGATACAGAAAGGGAAGGTGTTCGCTTCTTGTCAGAGCTCGCCTCGGTTCAAGTCTCAGCCGTCGCCCCACATTATAGCCCTGGTCAAGTTATTTAAATTCTCTGTGTCCTCAAAATGAGGACACAACAGTATCTACTTCGTCAATTATGAAGACACATGAAAACTCTTAGCTCAGCACCTGCCACAATTGAGTCCTGCATAACTGCGGACTGTTAGTGCAGTGTGGTGCTAACGGCTGTGTGTGTACGTCGGGGATATGTAAGCAGCTTTGTGTATGTATCATAGATGGAGGAAAAGATTATTCACTTGGGAGGACATGCAGAGTGAGCTGGAGTGTAGGGGAAAGGATGACAGGTGCAAGTGGAGAAGTGCAGACTCTCTTAGGAAAAAGCCAGAGTTACACAGTGTTGCCAAACCTACTTAACTGGCCACAAAAAGGGCTCCTTCACACAGGCAGCATCGTGGACAGCCGCGGGACAGTGGCCGCCCAGTCCCAAAGGTGAGGCCAGAAGCTTTGCCCGAGGGACTATCTGACCGCCTTGAATGAGCAACCAGGCAGGCCCCACCATCCCTCCTAAAACAGCAGCTTTGACATAGGGCAGTGAAGGCCACAGCCCCCAGAGGGACAGCCTCTGTGACACGTGGTCCCTGCAGTTTGTATAGAAGAGCTCAGGCTTTGGAAGTCAAGAGCTCTGATCCTTACTGGCTTGTATGACTTTTAGACAAATTGTTTCATTTTCTGAAAACTAATTCCCTCGTTTCTAAAACAGACCTACTTCCCAGGGTAGTTGCGATGATTAAACAATAGCAAGAGGAAGTTTTAGCGAAGGGCCTGGAATGTGTGCGGGCCCATTTCCACAGAGGAAGGAATATTTACACTAGATCTGAAAGGACGACAGAGTTGTGACGGGGAGCAGAAAAAGCATGTGGCAGAGGCACAGGGTGTGTTCTGAGTACTCCTAGGGGGTCTTGCGTTGACGGGAGGGAGAAGCAATCCAGGTGAGGAGGCTGGAAAGGCCTGTTGGTCGCGAGTGCCTTTGGGATATTTCCTGTGGGCAGTGGGCACCAGTGTTGGTCAAGCCCATCTCACAGAGCAGTGGTGCTCCAGCCTTAGATCCTGGATTCCATGGGGCTGATGTGGGGCTTCAGGTGACCAATGCAGGTGAGTATGGCTTGTGCTTTAGGCAGCACTGCTCTGGGAGGCCACTGGCTGCCCTGGAGGGAGGCTCGGTGCCAGATGGGAGAAAGCTACAGAAGGTGAGCAGCCAAGAGCCTAAGGCACAGCTTCCCTTTCCTCTGCAGCCCCTGAGATTATCTCTGGCCTCAGGCCCTGGAGGGATGAGCCTCACAGCCAGGGGCTCCTTTCCCTGCAATGACCTCAGGTAGGCTCAGAGACAAGATTTCAAAAAGAGGAAATCCACCGTGAAGCTGCTGAGCTGAAAGCAAACAGCCAGAAGCTCTGGGCTCTGGCAAGATAAATGCCATTGCGCGTGGTGTTTAGAACCCCCAAGATCTGCACATCTCCCTCCGCACCTCCTGCCTGGGTGTGTGTGCTAAGATGCTGCAGCTTCCCAGCACCACCACTCCCCGGAGGCCCGTCAGGTGCACCGGAGTGGTTCCAGGCTGCCTGGTTGCTGGCTCGGTCTCCTGGGAACAGCATACCGCGTAAGAGGCTGACTAAATGAGCTCGGGAGGGAGCAGGGGACTGGGTGCTGACTTTCCCTGACCCCTGTCTGAGACCACTCCGAAATCTTCACTGAGTCTTCAACCAAGGCTCTCTGCCTGCACTGAATCACCAAGACCCGCCCCCACCATCCCCTATTTGTGCACTACTCACCTTTAGAATCTCTGCTCTTTATCCCTCCCCAGCTCATCCCATCACTCTGCCTGCCTCAGCATCTTTCAGCCGCATCTGCTGTCACAATAAATGCTGAATACCTCTTTGCTGAAAATGTCCCAGTACGAGTCCTCTCACAGAATATTGTTTAGTAAGCCCTTCCCCTGTGCTGGGCACTATTCTCAAGATTACCTGCATGTTCTTATTTTTATTTTATCCTTACTAATAATCTTGTGAGAGACAGTCACCCATTTTTACACATGTAAACACTGAGACTTAGAGGTAAAATAATTTGGTCACTTCAGTAGATGGTCTGACCTCAAGAGCCCAAACTTTCAACAACTACACCATTTTGCTTTTCTATGTATAGTAATCAGTCTCCCTTATACAGGAATGGGGCTCCCCCTATGACAGGCTGCATTATTATCTCCGATTATTTGCTAACCTGTGCCCCTACTTCCACTGCTTTCCCTGCAAGGGCACTGTACATCCTGTCCACGCCTGGCAGCCTGCAGAGCCCCTCCAGGAGGAGTACCCATTTGCATCCTATCGGTGTCAGGCGGGACCAGGGGATGTGGTTTGGCCCACAGAACGTGAGTGGAAGAGATGCAAAGTAACTGAAAGCAGAAGCTTTAAGAGGCTCATGCATTCCTCCTTGCTGGCTCTGCTGCTCTTTCTTTTCTGCCGTAAGAACAACTTATCTCAAATCGGGGCTATTCCTCCAGCCTGGATCCTGGCAAGAGAAGACATGTGGAGCAGAACCTCAGCAGCCAAAACCATAGCTGGCAACATGTAAGCAAAACTAAATAAGTGTGAGCAAGCAATAGAAATAAACGTTTGTTGTTGTAAGCCAAAGAGACTGTGCAGTTGTTACCACAGCAAGGCTAACTAACAGACTTCCATTCCGCTGACGCCAGCTGAAGGAAGAAGCAAGATGCTAAGGTGTCAGAGAGCAGGCTGCCTGCACATCCATAGGAAGGGCAAGGACGGGCCCTGGATAACTCGGAACAAGGTCAGAGGTACCTGTAGCCCAAAATCTCTACTTACCTGGAGGAGGTCCTTGTCCATAAGGCCCAGGATGCTGGGCACCATAGGCATTTGGAGGTGGCTGGCCGTAGGGGCCCCCTGGGGCCATACCACCATATGGTCCTCCTGGAGCTCCAGAGGGGAGTCCTCCAGGGTTGGGGTGTCCATAAGGCCCCCCAGGGGCAGGACCACCACCATAACCGCCACCAGGGGGTACCCCACTACCATATTGCCCTCCACCAGGGTAGTAGCTACCCGGAGGGGCTCCAGGTGCTTGTCCTCCAGCTCCTGGGCAGCCCTGCAAGAAGAGTAAGAAGTCAGTTAGAATGATAAGGCCAGAAACTAGTCACAGTATGGCACCTGATAGTTATAAGCACTGCCACTGTCATCCTTTCAACTGCTCCTATAGGCAAGGCTGGCATTATGACCCCATTACTCAGATGGGGAACCTGAGGCTTCTGGAGACAAAACCTACCAAAGGTCATAGCACCAATGAACTACAGTCAAGGGTGGAATCCTACCCTCCTGGCTCCCCTTCCCTGAACCCCAAGGGAGCTCCCCAAGGGCTGGGATCATGTCTGGTTTGCCATTTTATCCCCAGCCCCCAGTGCAGAAAGGATGCTCAGTAAACACTTATTGTATGAATGAGTCGGCAAATGAATCAAATAGAATTCCAGATCCTCACCCTGTGGTACCCCATCTCTATCTGCACATTCACAGTACAGAAGTGACACTCTTCAGCCACAAACGATGTATCCATTGCATGGAGTCATCCTTAGCAAGCCTTCTCTGCCCTACTCTAGCTCATGATGCAAACACACTTTCCCATCCTCACTCATGGATCTGTGAGACAGGCAGGCAAGACCCTACCCCTAAGGCAGTAACAATGGTTAAGAGACAAAAAGATCAGTTCGAGTCCAGGTTCTGCCACTTACTAGCTGGTCTAAGGACTTACCCTCTCTAAGCCTGCCTGCCTCCCAGGTTGGTATGGGGATGAGACCAGTCCCATGAAGCACTCTGACACAGACCTTGGCACAGAGTAAGCACTCAATATACATTAACTATTAATAACAGCACCCTTCTATGGAGCAGGAAACTCAAGTCCAGAAAAACCACACACAGACTGCGTGGAGAGGCTGGGGCCAGAACCCAGGTCTCCCCGCCACTAAGCCCAGGCCATTTGTAGACTGGGGCGTACAGGGGCATTCCCTCTCCTGTCCATGTTCCCAGGCCTCTAGCCAGGGATCCCTGAGGCTCAGGGTGTTTAGCTCCAGCTCCCTGAACAGCAGCCAAAGGCGTGGCGGAGCGCAGCCCCAGCACATCTGCAGACAGGCTGAGCTCAAGGGCTCCAGGAGCAGAGGGGCTCAGCTCTGAGGACTGTGAGGACGGGAACACCTAGGCAGGTTCTAGAGCCACCTGCAAGGCACACCAATGGCCCAGCCTGGACTTCCTCTTTTTACTGCGTTTGATAGTTTCTGGGGCATCGTCCTCAAGGCTAAGGACTAATTCACTTTGTCTAATGAGAGTCTGCTTGCTCAAGGAAGGGAGGTTCATTGAGGGAGGATGGGAAGCAGACACTCCACCTTCCCCACTCAGTATCATGGCAGCTCTTCCACCCTAGAAGCGACCGTAGCTAGTACTGTAGCAAGACTCCTTCACGGACAATGAAGTCAGGGGCAAATCTCAATTCAAAACTCTGCTCTCACCCCCTGAGTTCACAACCATGGGCCAACGGCTTAATCTCTCTGAGTTTGTTTCTTTACAAGTAAAATACAACAATCCCTTCCTCAATGAACTGCAGATTATAACACATAAATGCAGCAGAATTTTGTTGGTATAATTTTGAGCTGAAGAATCTTTTAAAATCTAAAATAAGATTTTAAAAACTGATAAAAGAAAGTTGCTCTGGCTGAAGCCAGGCAGGGGTTCCACAGCCCAGACTGCAAGGGACCCCGCCCTTGCTAGATTGTGAGGAAGATCTGTAGACCGCTTACTGGCTCAAAAGGCAGTTTGAAAACCATTAACCTAAGGAAAAAAAGTTCTTACAACAGTGTCTGGCATAAAGGAAATGATCAATTAATCATAGCAGCTACTGTTATTATTATTATATTGTTATTATCAGAAAAGCCCTGGGCCAGGAAAACTCAGGGTGGGTACTGAGAGGGGACTTACAGGAGAGTGAAAAGTTCTGAAGGAGTTCGCAGTTACTAGGAGGTGCTCTCTGTAACACCCAACAGAACAGCGTAAGGAAACGGGTGTTTAAAATGGACGCATAAGTCACATACCATGGGATCACAAAGAAGAAAGAGTGAAATCAGGGAGGGTTTCCCTAAGAAAGCAGCATTTGGGCTAGGACTTAAAGAATGAAAAAGATTCCCAAGGGAGCTGCAGAGATGTGATGGCAGAGAATGTCATACTGATAAACACAAGATGATAAACACACACAAAGACGAAGTGCCCAGCAGGCCAGCCACCTAACTTAACCCCTTCAGCTTACATATGGGGAAATGAAGGCCAACAAAGGGGAAGGGACTTGTTCATGTCGCACCGTGAGCTAGAGGCAGAGGCAGAGCTAGAGCACCCTCCACCCACACGCAAGTCCGGTGACTCCCATTGCCTGCTGCTCCAGCACTCTCTCCTTAAGCAGTAGGGACCAGGATTCCAGTGTAGGGTAGAAAAGAGGCTGAGGTCTGCAGTCTCGTCTGGGCACACCCGGAGAACAGGCTGAACACCAAGGCGGGAGAAAGCTGCTCCGCAGTGAGCCCTGTGAACAAAGCCATAAACTGCATCCGGCCTAGGGCACCTGGGAAATGTGCCCAGGCCAACAAAGGAGGTGCCGCCAGCCTGACCTTCCCTATCACCTTCTAGGGGCCTGGTGCAGCCTGGCAGCAGCTAACCCTTTCCTTTCCGCCCTATGAAAGCCTTCCTGTGTACTTTACAAAGCACATTCACATACACACAGACACCACTGGCAGGATCCCGCCGACAATCCTCTAACAGAAGAAAGAAGAAAGCAGTAGGCCCATTTCCACATGAGGAAACTGAGGTACACAAATGTTAAAAGACTTCACTCAGCAAGCATTTACAGAGTGACAATCTTGTGCTAGCCTCTGTGCTGGGCCCGGGGGCACAAAACTAAACAGGGCCTGTCCTCGAGGAACCCACTGATAATTATGATACAGTCTGATTGGTGCCATCAGAAAAGTCTACTCAGGCGCTATCAAGGAGGCAAGAACAGAGGACTTTGTTCTGTTTACTGAACGATAAATTAGCAGTAACAGGAACAAATGTATGAAGTGGGTCAAGGATGGCTTCCTGGAGGAGGCAGGAGTAATACTGGCGCTGGCTGTGAAGGTTGCGAGGGCCTTCTCTAAAAGGAAGGCAGAAGAGAGACAAAGGCACAGACCCATGAACAAGCATGGAGTGGTCAAGGAATAGATTAAAAAACAGGGGGCGGGGCAAGAACTCAGAAAGGCAGACTCTTTACACACTCCCTGTCCAAGCACCTCTCCTGCTGCCTTTCAGTTGGCTGGTGAGTTGCTGGTGTTTTAGAGCAGGGTCTGTCCACAGTCTCCTCCACTGCGCACCAGTGAGCTCCCCGGGGGCAGACACTGGGCTCATTCATCCCAGTACCCCAGGGTCCAGCACAGTGCCTGGCACCTGCAAGCCTCCATAAATAGCTGAACAAATGAATACCACTCTGAAGGGTTTGGACTTGGTGCTGGAGGAAACAGAGCTCCATAGAAAGGTTTCCAATAGGGGAGAAACACGATCAGAGCCTTGTTCAGAGAATTAACCAGCCGTGGCGGGGAGGATGAGCTAGCGGAGGAGGCAGCAGGCTAGGAGCCGGGCAAGCAGGGCTTGAGCCAGACAGCAGACTTGGAGATGGAGAAAACAGGATGAATTCTGAAGCTATTTCAGAGATAGACTAGACATGACTTGGCAACTAATTAGGTTAGGGAAGAGCTAGAGGGAGGAGGAGTGAGGAAAGGGAAATGTTTGGAACGACACTGGTTTCTAGCTGCACCAGAATATGAAGGAAGTGGAGCCACCAACTGAGGCCAAATCCAGGCCGGGAAAGATGGTTCCCAGGGTCACTGAGCTGTTAGTAAGGGTCTGAATCAGAAATGAAAACCAGAGTCCCTGGATTCAGGTTCTTTTATACTACTCCATGCTGCCAACCTTTCTGAGTTTTTTCAAGAGAATGTCATACTGATAAACACAAGATGGTAAAAGGGCAAAAAAAAAAAAAAAAAAAAAAGACAGGAAGAATTCAGTAACCCTGGTTTCAAAAGCATTACAAAAGCAGTGGGGTGGGGGAGGAGCAATTAACATTTTATTGGGGCTCTGCTAAATGCTTCCGGTTCAATTGTCTCTCACGGATCCTCAGTTCTGTAATGTATTATCTCCATCTCACAGATAAAAAAATTAAGGTGCAGAGTTTAATACTGTGTCTGTGGTGATGCAGCTAGAACAGGTGAGCTGGTTTTCAAATCAGGGGCTGCAAGACTCCCTATACTACCCTCTTCTGTGTGTTCACTGAGTACATGAGTGGGTGGCTACCGTATGCCGGTGCCAGGGATCGTCCTAGATGTATCTGTCAAGCATGATGGATTTCTCCAGTAGAGCGGGGAGCAGGGGGAAGGGTTGGATTAGTGCTCTTTCAGAGGCTTCAGGCCCAGTCTTCAGGGAGATGCAGAAGAACCTTATCTTTTTTTCATACCAGCTCTAGACCCAATTTGAAAGCCACAGAATTGTAAGAGACCCCAAAGACCCTACGGTCTAACCTCTCAGTCAGTTTGGAATCTCTGGGATCTCTGTCTGTATTCCTGCAAGTGGTGGGGAGCTCACCCCATCCCAAATAATCTACTCAAAAAGTCCTATATTTTCTTTTGGCTCTGAGGGCTCATTCTTCTACTTCCAAGACCCTTGCGAGGCTGAGGGGTCAAAGGTTGGCCCGCAGAGTCCTAGTGGGGAGAGAGCAGGCTGCATCGCCAAGACAAGCCTGTGCTCTAGAGCTACCCCTCGAGCGCCTGCTGGCGGAGGCCAGAGCCCATTCTCAGGGGTTAAACAATCACAAGACAGAGGAGTGGTTTGGACATTCACCAGCAGAGCCTCCTAAAATATTTAAAGGCCAGAAACCAGCAGCAAGTAAACAGTGAGCCAAGAACTGTCCCAAGATTTCAATGACCATATCTGTGCTGGCACTCCAAATGTGCCATCTGTCCCTCCAGCTGCATCTCACCTGAGCTGCAGACCCACGTCTCCAGCAACTTCCTGGACCTTCCCCCCAAATCTGTTCCTCTGTGTTCCCATCTCAGTGAATGAGAAACCCTGGCGCCCTCGTGGGTGCCTCCTCTTTCCTCCCCTCCGACACCTCAATGAGGCAACCAGTTTTCTCAACTCTATCTCCCCAGGACTTCTCAAACCATTTTCACCAGGTCGCTGTTCTCGCTAACCTAGATTAGTTCAATAGCCTTGAAACTGGTCTTCCTGCCTCCAGCCTCTCCTGCTTCAGCCCATTCTCACAGTGCCCCACGGGAAAAGCTCCAAAGCACGAATGGGAGAAAACCCCTCAGCAGCTCCCTCACTGCTCTTAGGACGTGGTCCGCACTCTCCAAAAAAGCCTCTGCTCCTTGCTTACGGCCTCATCTCACTTCTTGCCCCTGTCCCCCTCTTCACAGCATGTGCGCTAATCTCCTTAAATTCCTCCAAAATACGGGGCACTCTCACTTGCTTCCTGGCCTTTCTGCATCCTCTCCTAGAATACCATGCCTTTCTTCACCCAGCTAACTCCTACTGGAGATTCGATTTTGGGCTTAAATGTCACCTCCTTTAAGAAACCTTCCTCCCCCAGAGACTGAGTCAGGTATCCCTCCTGTGCTGTCCTTGTACCTTACACTTACGCCCATTTAATATTCATCACACTGACTCTACAACGTACACATCTGTATCGTTCTTCCATTTGGAATATTAACTATGTGCCAAAACCCCACAGCAAGCATTTCACATGGACTATCTCGTTTAATCTTTACAGTACCTCTTGGGGTAGGTACTCTTATGACCCCATTTTACAGAAGGGGAAACTGAGCCTCAGACTTTCTAAGAAATTTCTGCAAGGAAATGGCAGAGCAGGAAGTTGAAGCCAAATCTCTCTGGCCTCGGAGACCAAGCTCGTAAGCACTGAGACACATCAGGCTGGTTCCTCCACAGGATCAAAGGGTACTTGAGTTTTACTACTCCCACACCCAGCACATGCTTGAGAATCCTAGGGCTAGAGGCAGTGGAAAATTACAATTTGACTTCTAACAATAAGCTGGAATCCTCTAGGGCTACGGAGTAGGTGAAGGGGCAGTAATCGTAAGCCCTTGGATGCTTTAAAACAACCCATTTCCTTTCTTGGGACATCATGGACCAGGAGCTGAACAAGATAAGGGTATGATGGAGGAACCAAGACATTTCTTCTATTCCAGACATGTTTCTCTCTGTGTCCCTTTCGACATGCCAGTGAGCATAAGCCCGGGCAACACTGCATGGTAACAGTGATTGCAGCAGCAAGAGCTATGCCAGGCACTGGCACACACTATGTATTAATTAGCATTGTGCCAAGCTCCTTATATATAGGTTTCAATGTAGTTCAGCCTCATTTCAGCCCTATGAAGTTTAGTCCTCTCTTTTTACAAGTAGGAAACTGAGGTTCCAAGCCCTTAGATAATTTGTCCAAGGACATATAACTAAGTAGTAGAATTAGGATTCTAGCCTCATTCTGTCTAACCTGGAGGTTCAGGTTCTTAATTTCTATGTCACTTCTAGGACGCATACAAATTACCTCCAAAAGCTTATTAAAATGTAGAGCCTTTCTAGGTACACAACAGGTCTAAGGTGGAACCCCAAAGTGTGCCTTTTTAACAAGCTCCTAGGTGATTCTGATGCAGACCATCCACTGAGAAACAATGCACTATGGTAGTGTTTACCAAAACTCTGTTTCTCAGGAATATTAGTGTTACCAAAAAAATGACCAGACGTTAAGAAAAGGGGGGAGGGGGAGAAATCCCATAGTTAAGTTTAAGAAATATCCCACATTTTATCCCTCTCTAGCATATTTACAAAGTATATTAAAAAATTAAAAATTCTGGGATGTCCTGTGGTGAACTTATTCAGCTCTGTTTAACAGAGTATTCTCCAAAGTTATTTAACCAGACTCCTCCTCCATTAGCAATACCTATTACCATTTCACAAGACTCAGTGGAACTTGTGGTACACTGCTAGGTTATGCTTCCTCTTAACTCCAGCCCACACTGGCCTCTCTCCTTCCTACTTCTGCTGAGTATACAATGAAAGGAAGTTAAATTTTAGCTCTGGCCTCATCCTCTTGCTTCCTACATGACGTTGGGCAAGCCACTTAACCTCTTTGGGCTGGTTCCTCAGCCACAAATTGGGGGTAATATTCCCTGACAGAATGTCTATGGGGCTTCTGTGATCGAGATGGAGGTCCAGATACCGTGCACAAAAACCGCACAGGGCTGCCCTCCCTCAGAGGGCTCCTGTCCCGTCTTCTGGCATGTTAACAATGCTCCATTAAGCACTCTGTAACATCCCGCATGAGCCTGTTCAACAATTTTTCCTGCATGGGTTTTATCTCCTAAACTAGTGTGATCTCAGGCAACTCAGGAGCCCTCTCTGGGCCCAGTTCCCTCCTTTTAAAATGAAGGGACTATTTTGAGGGCCCTCCCAGCACTGACCTTCTAGGAGTCTAATAAAAATCAAAATACTACAAGGTAGTACCTGTTACACTCTCAGTAGTGCCAAATGGCTTACGAGCAGCACTTCATTGCTCTTCACAAGAGCTCTATCAGGTGGTCGCTATTATTTGGCCCTGTTTTACAGAGGACACTTCGGCTCAGAAAGGCAAAATGCTTCGTTCAAAGGTTCAAAACTATTTAGGTGATGGGGCCAAGGTGTGAACCTTCCCGACTCCAAACTGCATTTAATCACTCGACCATTTCACCATCCAACAAAGGAGTCTGGCCACAGAACCCCCTTGCTGTGGTGTTCTTGGCTGGATCAAAATGGGTTGGCAAGTGGAGAAGCAGCATTTGCTGACCGCTCTGGGGTCTGCTGCCTAACTGCCTGATGATTTCAAGTTCTGTGGCTCTTCTGGGTTTCGCTTTTCCTACGTGTGAAGTGGAGGTGTTGGACTAGCAGTCAAACAAGCTCACTTGTGGAGCCAGCTAAGACAAAGATTCTCTTATTAGGATGCAGTACGTCAGGGGTGTATTTTTATCCGACGCTCCCAATGACACCGACGGACCGGTGTTCTAAACACTCTGTTGGCGTTGAAGACCCCGCCCCGAGGTCTCGCGGGAGCCTCGGGAAAGCACGGCGCCCAGGCCAAGACCAGCCTGAGTCCCTGGGGCCAAAGCTCCCCAAATCCTTGCGTGCGCGACGTCAACGGGGGCGCGACGCGACCTCCCAGACGTGCAGTCCTGCGTGACGTGAGACGGGCGCGACCGACCATCCCTTTTCCCTTCTCACTCGCCCGAGACCTCGCTGAAGCGAACCTCAGCGTTGGAGGGGTACGGAGAAAGCGGAGAGAAAGCAAAGCCGAGGTTCTGGGCCTGCGCTTGGCGAGGCCCCTGCCTGGACTCGCCCGAACCTCACACACTCACCTGCCCGTAAGGATAGCTGGCCATGGCGACTCTGACGTCACACATAGACGAAGGGCGGGGCTTTCCGGTCAAACCCGCCCCCGCCTGGGCCTGGGGACAAGCCCGCTTTTGATTGAATACTGTGTCTGTCAATCCTGGGCGCAGGGATTGACGGAAGTGATACTATAGGACGGTGGACGGTGCCTCCCGGAAACGCGGGAGGAGCTAACGGTCGGATGGGGGTTCCCGGAAGTTTTGTCCTGTCCTCTCTTTGCTGCGATAGAGTGGGCCCGAGAGTTGGCAGGCCCCCGTATTTAGTGAGAAGGTTAGGTGGGGTGTTGCGGCGGTGGCCATGTTTTAACCTGGCAATTGGGACACATGATAGTGGCCTAGTTACTGTCGTCATCCAAGTTTCCGCGGGAGGTGTGGCCAGGCAGTTACCATGACAACCGAGAACAGACCGAGGCCTTTTGGAAAGGACAAAGGCATTGGCTGAAGTACTTCCCTCTCTTGTCAAGACACTGTTCCAATTAGTACCTTTGGAGTGGGATCTGTGGTCTCTGGAGAAGAAAATCCCAAACTGTCATAGTGGGAGAGAAAAATTAGATTATACGGAGCTTTTTCTTTCCCAACTGGCGAAACAGCAGTCTAAAGATGCAGCGACTTGCCCTATTTCACAATGGACGTGGGGCGGAGTGTGGCCTACAACTGGGCTCAATATGTCAACTGATGGTCATTGGTGCTAATTCATTGCCAACAAGAATCCCCAGTTTGGGGGTGCAGGGAAGAAGGAAACTTTATTCATGGCTGTGAAACTGCAGAGCTGTAGAACAGCTCTGTGGTGGGGCCACTATCAGACTAGTCAACTCTGTTCTGCTCCTGGATGGTCTGTTCTGCTTGGCTCTGTGCCAGCTTGCTTCTGGCTGCTCTCCCAAGACATAGTGTTTGCTGTTTAACCAGGGGGCAGGAGGTACAAATCCCAGGAAAAGGGAAGGTGCCCTTCTAGAGCCATGGAGGAACTAGCTTATATGGACTCCGTAAGTCTCTGCCCCTGTCCCTGATAGGTCTGTCCTCATGCTAATGAGGGCTACAAATCTATGCACTTTGTTTGGTCCAAAAGGCACTGTCTGATTGGTCACAGTGGCACATCTCTGATTGGGTAGGGAAATCCTCAATCTTATTGGTTGAAGTAGGATTCCAGGACACCTTTATAAGGGCTGGCTTAGATGCTAGAAATAGGGAGTTCAGTGCAGGCTTCTCTGGGAAGTGCACTTTGCATGAGGTAACCCTGTACAGAAAGGGCTACTAGCCTCTGCCTTAAAAAAAACAACATTGATTTTAGAGAGAGAGAGAAACATCAATTTGTTGTTCTACTTATTTATGCATTTATAGGTTGGTTCTTGTATATGCCCTGACTGGGGATTGAACCCACAATCTTGGTGTACTGGGGCAATGCTCTAACCAACTGAACTACCTAGCTAGGGCGTTGGCTCTGCTTTCTTATTTGAGGCCAGTTAGCCACCAGGAACCCTTCTTAGTAGGTGTCTTCTTTTCAAGGTTCACAAATGGATGTCCAGTCCTCAGCCGGGAAGTCTTGATCGGTCCCCAAAGTAGGTCAGATCCTGCTTTCTAGATGACTTCATAGTCGTGTACTAACCTGCCACTTGGTGGTTCAGGTTCTACACTTGTTGACACACTTATCTGATTAATTTGTTAAATTCTTCCATATGGGCACAGGTTATTTCTGGGTTTGCTTGTCATTATATCCCCAGTACCTAACACAGTGCCTGACATTGTATTTTTTAAAAAATAAACTAGTGAATAGTGTTAGGAGGTGTAATCCATTCCAGCCCATCTATTTAACCAGGGGCTTCCCCAAATCATAGTGCTGATCATGCTACTTGCCCACTGGACAGCCCCCTCTACACCTACAGCATAAGCCCCAACCTCTTCATTCTGGCACTCCAAGCCCTTCACAATTTGGCCCAACCTCACCTTTCCTATCCTATGTTTTCCAGCCCCTATCTTTCTTCCACTCTTGTACTCCTATGCTCAGTTTCACCACATAGCACTCTTGCTTTGGAGTGAGAATACTGATTTTACAGCTTTCTCACTGTTTGACCTTGGGCAAGTTATTTAACCCGAGTCTCATTTTCCCCAGCTGTCAGAAACAAATATGTAGATATTTGAAAAATGAGTTTACTTCCCCTGCTTTTGTCCGGACTTATGCTCAAACCACTCCTTTCACCAGACCAGCCAGCTCAATTCCAATCCCACTGTACACCTAACCCTCTCACATTCCCTCCAGCTCCAGAGTTAACCACTCTCTTGTCTGCCTCCCTTTGTACTTGGTACTGTCACTGCTGTATTCCAGCCGGCCTTGTATGAGTTCTCTTTGGTAATTTCCCCAAAACCCATTCCTCTCCTTTATCTCAGAAAATCCACCTGGTCTCTCAGGCCAAAAAAGCCTAGGAGCATTCTTGTGTGGACTCTGTTTCTCCGCACACTATTCTACCTCCATTTGCTTAAGTTCAAAAATAGACTCACAGCTGCTCTTTTCTCCGTTTGCACTATTAACCTAGTCAAAGATACCGTCATCCGTGGCCTGGATCTTCACATAGCCTCCTGACCAAAGCCTCCTCTGCTCTCACTCTGTCCCCACACTCTACATATTTTTTAAACTCCTCACCTAAGGGCATGTTTATTGATTTTAGAGAGAGGAGAGAGAGATAGAGAGAGAGAGAGAGGGAGAGAGAGAAACATTAATGTGAGAGAAACATCGATCCGTTGCCTCCTGTACACGCCATGACTAGGGATCGAACCTGTCACCTTTTGGTGTATGGGATGATACTCCAACCAACTGAGCCACACGGCAAGGGCCCCCACACTCTATACTTCATAGAACATTATCTTATACTTCACAGTGATTGTCTTAAATGTAAATCAGATAATGTTAACCCTGGGATTAAACTCCTCCAGAGGCTTTCCATAACTCTTATGATAAAGTTTAAGCACGTCCTTCTGAGCTTCATGGCCATCTATGACCTGTCTGCATCTCCTGTCATACTTCCTGCCACTGCTGTCCTCAGTTCACTCCAGCCATGCTGGCCTGGTCTTCACCCCGGAACACACCGAGATCATTCCCACCTCCAGATTTTTGGATTAGCTCTTCTGTCTGGAATGCTCTTCCCTTGACTCTTCACTGGTGGTTCAGATTATCACCTCTGTGGGAACATTCCTTGACACCACATCTAAAGTAGCATTGCTTGCTCCCTTCATTCTTGTCACTTATCACAGTATTATATCTCATTTTTTTCATAATACTTGTCAGTATTGTCCTCTTTAAAGTTTATGTGTATATTATAGGATTGGCCTTTTCTTCACTCCCCTATCCCTAGTACCTAGAACAGTACCTGGTATGAAGTCAATAAATGTTAGTAGTAGTATTTGTTGTTGTTATTCTGTACTGAATGCTTCCTAGGTACCAGACATTGTGGTAAGTACAATGTGTTGTTTCATTTTCACCACAATCTTTTGAGAAGATACACTTACCCATTTACAGTGAGGAGGTGAGACTGAGAGAGGCTAAGTGATTTTTCTACCAAAGAGATAAATGGAGGAGTTGGGATTTGAACCCAGGTCCACAACCTTTTAACTACTCAGCACGTAGTATTTAGTAGGTCTTGTCTTCTTTACCTTTGTAAACCAGCCCCCTCCCAATCCAAAAAATAGGTGGAATCAAATTGCAAAATCTCAGAAAGGAAGAAGTGTTGCAGTCTGGACTAAATGTCCAGGGATATTTGCCCGCAGAGAGAATAGTGACACCTGGCCTGCAAACTGGGATAATGTGACACATGCTCGTTTTATTCCACAAACATGTTAACCTATTGAGTTCCCGTCACTTGCCAAGCTCTGTCTAGGTGCTGAGGATTAAACTCCTAAGAAAGTGTCATGCCTGAGCTCCCTCTGTCCAGCAAAAGGCTCTAAGGAGAAAATGGCCTTTTGGATGCCTGTGATATTTGGGTGCAAAGCCACCCAAGTCATCTCCCAGGCTGTCAGAAACCAGCCAAAGCCAAGACCAGGGCTGTGCCTCTGAGGAACTGCAGCAGGCCCAGGTGTGTTTATTTTGGAGACGAGTGGATAAAAAGGAGATCAGGATCTTCCAAAGACTGAAAAGCAATCAACTCATTTCCAAAACCTCAACCACCTGAAGTAGACAGAGGTGGGTGGGAAGGTTCCTGTTATTGTTTCAGCTGTAGCCAAAGAAGAACACTTGGATTCCAGCCCTTTTTAAAGCGCAGAGCACTTTCCTGAGCTCATGGAAGCCCTGTGGTTTACCCATTAGAGGTGAGGCAGAGCTTAGTAATGGGAGGCCCATCCACTGGAAAATATCTCCTCCCCTAGAGACACATCACTCCCTGCAGGCATCCTGGCTCAGCACCAAGCTCCAGTATTGCTTACTGAGAAGGAAGACTGACATTCACTTAATTATTATGGAATTAATTCTCTTTGATTTCAACTACACACAGTTCGAAATTTAAATTCCAGTTTGATGCTGTGGATCAGAGTGATTTGCAACTTTCCACAAAACTGACAGAAAAAGAACGGCAGACGTGGCAACCTGGCCATACTCCCCTTCCGTGATAGAATCATATGGAGAGTGCGCTGATACGTTCTATTCCCATAAACTACTCAGGACAACAACAAAAGATCTAGTCTGGTAAGAGGTTAACAGACCACATGTGAAGAGTAAATAGATTCTGTTGAATTCTGGTGATGGGAGAATATGACAAAAAGGAAGATTTAAATTCCAGAAGCCATCACGTTTTGGGATTTTCCTCTGCAGAATAAATATGCAGCAGCCTTTCTTCATCTTACAGAGCACAGGGTTTCTCAATCCATTCTTCACACTGCCATCAGTGAACTCCACATTAGGCAAATCTGATTCGACACGCCCTCGTGGAAAACTCATGCTTCCCACTGTCCCCCAGCTCACACTCCGCATTCCAGCCACACCGCACTGTCTCTCACCACTCAGCACACTGTGCTCAATCATCTCTGGACCTTGGCACGTGCTGCTCCCTCTGCCTACATCGATCTCTGTCTAGACACAGTTAGGTCCCTCGGCTCTGTCTCCCCTAGTGCCTGGTACTGCCCCATCATCCCACTTTATTGTAATTGCTTGTTTAACTGTCTGCTCTCCCCACAGACACTGTGGGGGCAGGGACCATATCTGTCTAGTTTGCCTCTGAATCCCTAGACAGTTTCTGGCACAAAGTAGAAAGAGGAAATGGACTCCTCAAGTTAGACTTTGCCAGTCTGAATGATCTGTGTTTTGCCTTAAAAGCCTGGAATTCACTAAGAAATGAAGACAAAAGACTAATAACGGGGGCGGGAATATGAGAAAGCTGCCTAAAAGGAGTGAAAGGCACGCGCCCCCTCCTTCCTTTCTCTTCGACTTAGTCAGTTCCTGAACTTATGAGCAAAATCCCTGGATTTTTTTTTGTTTTCCGACCATGGTAACAGAAGAGACTATGAATTCAGCTTTCCATCTGGTTCTTCATGGTCCAAGAAAATACAGCAATTTCAAACACCAGGCAGATGAGTGCTCTAATTATGAAAGCTTAAACTTAGCCTGTCATAGAATGTCCTAAGAGTAGTGTGAATTTGGCTCAAGAACAAAAGTGAAGAAAGCAGCACTTACTCTGTAAGGGTCAATGCCGAGTGGCCCTCAAATGTTTTCTCATGGCGACTTTCCCCTCTAGCCTTCAAAGCCAACCTGCCCAATTCGACAGCTGGTCCTTGCTTCTTTTTCTTTCTACTGGTGCCAACGGGCTCCTCGTCATGAGGCTCATCATCAGTGAGCGCTTCACGGAATGGGCTGAGAAGGGAAACTGGCTGTCCAAGGGAGTGCTTTAACATCTGTCCTCACCCACTGTCCAAAACTGGCTGCTACTTTAATGCAAAGGTGATGTGTTTGCTTTTTAATGTCTTATGTTAGAACCAGAGTTAACAGAGACTTGCTGGCGAGAGAGAAAATAAGAACGGACTCCTCCTATACCTAAAAGCATCACGTGAGACACTCAGGCATGCTCAGGAGTCAGCCTGATGTCATTCCCCTGGTCCCAGCATTCCTCTGCTCCTGGCAGGAAAAAAATAGGGCAAAGATTCTGAAAAGCCACCCATAGGCTGGTCTCCTGGTATTTGGGGTCAAACTGGAGAAGGGAATTTTCAGAACTGTGCTGGAAATACCAGCTCTGGAGAGATCTGACAGCTGGTTTGAAGGCTTCAGGCAATTTGGATAAGCATCTGGACTCTGGGTACATTTCTGAGCCTGCTCTGGAATCCCTTTGAAGTTTGTCCAACTTGGATAAACCTTCGAAAAAGCTGGGGCCAGCAAAAAGACTTTCTTTGGAAGTCCCTCTGAATGTGCCCTGTTGCCTTCTCCCAGGGCCGCCAGCCCATCAGAACAGGGGTCTGGAAAGTAGAGAAAGAGAAAACTGGGACGGAACGTTTCTGTCATATTCAACTTCCTTTTTCTCTTTCCTAGCCCATTTACATATTGAAGAGAAGGGAGACAGATCACCAGACTTCCAGGAGGCTTTGAGGACCATAAGCTTAGACCTGATCATGGCTTGCCTATGACCCCTCTGTACAGATGCAACCTGTTTCCGAAAGCCTAGAAACCTGTTAGACTAACAAGGAATAATGAAAGCTGCCATTTGCAGTCCAGGAGAGCTGGTGACAGGGCCATGCGCCGGTCCAGTCAGGAGGTTCTGTCTCACTTCCCAGAGAAGCATTCCCTAGTTGCCTCGGCCAGGGGCTGGAGCCTCTCTTTCCTCCTGTTTCACAGGCTTTTTAATCACAGAATTACTGGAGCAGCAGGAAGAGACCGAGTGCCTGGAAGTGCTGCCAGGCGGATGAACCCACTTCAGCACTGGGTGGCATTTCCCAAGGTGCAACCTGGATTAGCTTTGGGTCACACTCAAGAAATGGAAAGAGTAGGTAGGGTACCAAACACTGTTTTCCTTAGGAAAGCAACTAGGGAAGGGCCTTTGTGAGCAGGAAGTGGGTCTTCAAACCTGCTGTTGGCTCACTGTAGGGAGAGGCTAAGTGATGCACCTTCATCAGCTCTAAGGTGTGTGCTATGAAGGACAGGGCACAAGGTCCAGAGACCAAAGGACAGTTCAGAAGCAGCTGGAGAGCTGAGCTGAGCTGAGGGCACTGGATACAGCAGCATCCCACAGCTCCACTGCTTGACCACAGACGATGAGGGAGATGCCCTTTTTGATCCTGGGACCAAATGACAGAGGATGACAGGGAGACCAGTTGCAGCACCAGAGAAACCCCACTGGAAGTGGGACTACAGATAGTTTTGTTTTTTATTTATTGATAAAAAAATATTAATAGCAATTAAAAAACAAAACATTCACAGCCCAGCACAGATTCTTATTAAGTTTTAGCCACTTGTTCCCAAACGAGTCCTTCATCTAACGGAGATGGTGATTTCAGCCAAAAGGCCCCTTCATGTTTTTCATGGGTGGGTACTGCTGCTCCATCGGCATGGCCCCAAAGCAGTCAGAGGGGCTACAGTGGCCAGCCTTGCCGGGCGGGCCCATGGGGCCCGGAGGGCCAGGGATGCCAGGGATGCCTTGTTGGCCCATCGGTCCTGTTGCACCCATCTTGCCATACCCTGGAGGACCTTGAGGACCTAGGGAGGGAAGAGCCAGAAAAGGAAAATCAGGAGATCCAGACTTAAAAAAAGAAGAAATAATGGTCATGGTCAAAAATACCTTACATGTGATGAATACTTCTCAGGCTATAACATGTTCTCATGAAGACATGATCGACCCTTACATTAATGTAAAAATAACAAGAAAACTACTGGCTTGTTTTATTGAGGGTTTCCCTGTGTCTGGCACAAGGCTGAGTGCTTTGTATGCATTATTCACTGAATCTTCACAACAATCCCATGAGAAAGACACTATTATCTCATTTTGTACATGAGGGCACAGGCTCAGAGAGGCTGCACATGTGGTAAGTAATGAAGTTGGGTCTCAGAGCCAGGTCAGCAGGCGTTGTCATTCTCTTTCAGGCTATACAGCCTGGCTTCAGTGACCTAGTCAAGGTCATACAGCCAGTGAGATGCCAAGCAGGACTTGAACTCGCATTTCCTGTCCCACAACATCCGGCTCTATCCCACTGGGTCATGCTGGCCCAGTGTAGGACTTGAGGGCAGGCACCGGGTCTTCCACTCCCCACACACATGCCCCACACACATATTGGATTGTCTGGCACACAGTCACATTACTATAAATGTTGGCTGATATAGGCCTGTAGTTACTTGAGGCTCTACACAACTGTGTTATGTAAGGAGCATAAAGAAAGGAGATCTCAGCTGCTCTAGATTCATGATCTTAAATGCTGGCTTTTCCTACCTGGGGGGCCGGGGGGGCCATTTTCTCCTGCAATGCCAACACCAATGTCCCCCTTTTCACCTTTGGTACCAGGCAGTCCTGGGAAAAAAGAAATAAAATAAGAAGCCCTATTCCTGAAGCCCTATTCCTGAGAGAAAAATGACACACCCAGTCAGATTATTAGAAACACAGACACACGCACAAATATATTCACAGCTGACCTCATACAATGATCATGTGTGCCCCAAAGAACTACGTGTGTGCTTCGGGAACCAGGGGGCAGATTTACCTCTCATTCCTGGCAGGCCCTGCCGCCCTTCTCTGCCAATCTGACCGGGGAGCCCAGGTGATCCTGGAGCACCTGGCCGACCGGGGGCACCATCCTTCCCTGGGGGCCCTGGTCGTCCTGGAGCTGCCGCCACCTCCATGGGGAACTGAATCCTGGAGGTGTAGTAAGCCATCCTCTCTGTAAGAAAGGACAGGGACAGGTCATAGGACACGCCAGGGACTCAGAATGACTGCAGATGCTACAGAAAGGCCGTCAGCACGGAGTCCAAAGCAGCATTTCTTCAGAGGGATGTCAGAGCAAGGACCATGGGGGTCGATCGGGGCGGCCTCCCGTGCCTGGCCTTCATATTGCTTTCCACCGTGATCCTTCTGAAGTACAGATCTAATGACAGCATGTCTTTTCTCCAACTCCTTTCGTTAGTTCACCACTGGCTTCAGATGAAAGTCCAGACTCCCGCCTTGACATCCAAGGTCTGCTCCCCAGTCACCATGTCTGGCCCCTTGAGGACAGGGTCCCTGTTTTCCCT
Source organism: Mormoops blainvillei (assembly GCA_004026545.1). Taxonomy (NCBI): domain Eukaryota; kingdom Metazoa; phylum Chordata; class Mammalia; order Chiroptera; family Mormoopidae; genus Mormoops; species Mormoops blainvillei. Next base: position 103,082 of record PVJD01005761.1, read on the forward strand.
AGTCCCTAGCATGTCAATGCTGGACGAGCAAATCAACAGGAAAAAAAGCTTAAAGAAACCACACGAGCCATCTTACAGTTGCTGCTCGCCCTACTATTTAGAGCTCACTTCATGCAGGCTCATTTGATGTCAATTTTCTTGTCTGTTTCCTTTGCTCTAGTAGGGGCTGGGTGAGGGCAGGAGGGAATCATTTTATCTCTGAACAGAGCAGGTGACAAGAAACTTCTGAAGTCTTATTGAACATCTGCCTGAAAGCAGGGGGTGGGGTGGGGATGGGATAGGGGTTAGGATATTGAGCTTTAAGGGAAGCAGGCCAGGGCAGGGCGGAGTAGCAGCTGGGAAGGGCAGGCAGCACCCACTGCCACCCAGTGGCTGCCGATTACCATCAAACATTTTAATGATCTCTTGTCTGATGAATCTCTTGATTTCATCGTAATTCACCATGTCTCCCTGAGGAAAGAGAAGAAAACCTGCCTCAATTATACTTCCAAGCCTCCCCTGGGAATAGATTTAATGGAAATAAAGAACGGGGAGGGAAGCAAAGGTCCCGGGAGCCACCCACAGATACTTAATCCTAACCACTCCCCTGAACTGGTCCAAAACATTTTGTGCATCACTGCATTTTTCTGGGGAGAGGGTCCCAACCTCCCACCCTCCCACACACCGTTAAGAGCTGTCCCTGCAGAGTGTCAGCAGGAGGCTCCGAAATAGTCCGCGCTCCACCCTGCACGCCCAGGCAGCGCCTGTGGCTGCCAGCTTCTCCTTACCATGGAGCCAGGCACCCCGGGCAGTCCAGGGCTCCCTGCAGGCCCTGGAGATCCAGGGTGGCCTCTCTCTCCTGCAGGACCCGGTGGCCCAACAGGCCCCATGGGGCCACTCTTGCCAGGCCCACCGGGCATGCCAGCTCTTCCTTTCTCTCCTGCCTGGCCCTTCTGTCCTGAAGGTCCTGGATCACCCTACAAGGACAGGAAGTCACAGTCCAGCACTGCCAAGAACTATCAAGTCTGCCTCATGATGTCTCAGCATCTGCCCCCCTCCCCATCCTGCAACCGGGCCCCCAGCATCTCCCTCTGGACTGTGACCACAGCACCCTGACAGGTTGCCCCACTTCACTGCCAGGACAGTCCTTCTAGAAGACAGCTCTGCTGGTGTTACTCTCTGCTTAGAAATTCTGACAGCTCCCAACTGCCCTCCTAATAAAGGGTCAACTCCTAGGCCAGGCAGTTGAGAGCATTCATGACGTGGTTCTGATCACGTCTTCTCCAGCCTCAACTCCCTGCCCTCGTACCTCCCTCCAGACGTCAGAGGTTATACTTCTCTGATTGGGCCATACTGTCTCAGTCCTCCCTCCCTGGATGCCCTTCCCCTCCTCTCTACCCAGTGCACTCCGCCTACCCAGCGGAAATGTTCCTGTTTTTCTGTGCAGCTTCCCTGACTCCCAAGCTGAGTTGGGTGTGGGATCCCTTTGATCCCACCGTGCTGTGTCCAATTTTCAGTAAAACCCACCATACTCTAGTATAAGTGTGACTAGCATACTAGTCTATACATACTAGTATAAGTGTGACTGGACTAAGTAAGCACTTATTGTTTAGGGGCCTCTTTTTATCCAGGGCAAGGATCGAGGGCCTGGAATTTTGGAAGCAAGATTAAGCAGATGCTTGCAGAATGAATGATGAATGAATGAATCAATCAATCAATGAGAGAATGAATTTGAAATTGACATTCCCCCAATGATAGCAAGAACCCTGGTACAGCCCCATGTGAGAAGTTCTCAGAGATGAGGTTGTTTCAAGCTCTGCCCACTTTCTCCCCCCTGTCTACTAGCCTTCCTCTGTGTCCCTTCCATGGCTAAAGTCATAGCTGGGAGCCAGGTTTTATCAACTCGTGAGCTTTTCCTCTCAAACACAGCCTGTGCCCACTCACCTTTGGACCAGGAGATCCATGGAATCCCTGTTTTCCAGGGGGTCCCTAGAGGAAAGCAAAAGTCAGGGGTCAAGTCTATGCAACATCTCCAAGCCACCCAGGAGAGGCACGTCCTGTGGAAGGACCACCTTCCACAAACTCAGGGCCCTGAGCTGTGTCTAGTTGGGCTCTATATAAGAAAGGACAACAGCCTCTCTGTTGACAGGATGGTAGACAGCTGGAAAGGAAACTGGTGTCCCCTAGGGCATGGCCTTATATGATTATGTTAGTTGGGTCCCTTGTTACAGACAATACGAGGTGAGCCCTGGCTGGTGTGGCTCAGTGGATTTAGCACCGGCCTTCAAACTGAAAGGTCACTGGTTTGATTCCAGGTCAGGGCACATGCTTGGGTTGCAGGCCAGGTCTCCAGTTGGGGACATGCAAGGGGCAACCGATTGATGTTTCTCTCACACATCAATGTTTCCAACCCTTTCTTTCTCCTTCACTTGCCCCTCTCTCTAAAAAATAATAAATAAAATCTTTTGGGGAAAAAAAGATTTTGTTAAAAAAAGAAAAAGAGGTGAGAAGTCAGAATGAAAGGGCCAGCCTGTGGCTCACTGGAGGACCTGGCAAGCAGTGGTGCCGGGCAATGTTTGTTTGGAATTGATTTTTATTGTTGTCTCTCTTTGACCAAATACATGGTTAAAAAACAAACAGCGAAAGACAAGCCTCGCTCTCATCTTCAGCCCCCAGAACCCCACTTCTCTCCCCAGAGCAACAAGGACACCAGTGTCCTATATATCTGTCCGGGGATAGCCCGCATCCTGAGAGCGGTTGCTGCGTGAACAAAGAGCGGTCAGGGTAAGGCCAAGGCCAGGGCAAGGCGGCACTCCCACGGGGGAAGGACAGGTCAGCACAAACGGTACCTCTTTGCCAGCTGCACCATCCGTACCAGGCTCACCCTGGGAAGTAAAAGCAATAAAGATGTGATGAGTGCCAACCCAGTTTGATGTCACATGCTTCACCTTGCCCACCCAGCATGCCCAGCCCGCCTTCCACCAATGGGTCATGATCCGCCCCCTCCCCCTCAGACACTCTGGGCACAGGCATGGAAACTTAGACCTCTACCCCGCACCCCTGTCTTGTCCCTGAGCCCCACGCTGACAGCTCCAGGCTGTCGCCACTGACTGAGTGCTATGAAGGAAGAGCTGACTACACCTCATTGCTCTTTGCTTGAGATCCAGCATCTTGCACACTCTCTGGCTCTGAGTATATGTTACATGTTTGTTGAATGAAGGTGTCAACCAGAGATCTGGCCAGGTGAGCCTGCTCCCTCCCTAGGACAGGAGAAGCTTCCTCCGGGCCCTGCCCGCCCACTTCTGGTGAATGCTAGGGAAGAGGAATCTGTGGTTGCAAGGCAACCTGGCCGATTCATCCGGGGATCCGAGGCTCCTGAGCCCGTAGGCAGGGAAGGCGGCGGGTTGGAGGGACCTGCCTGCCCGGGGTCCCTGGCAGGAATCAGAGTGGGTGGGGGGTAAGACTTGGCCCACTTGGCACAGGGGCTGATAGATCACCTCTGCTGGAGTCATGTACACCCCATTCTAGGCCACCAGCCCCAGGGTCATTGCTACTGCTCCCCAGAAGAAAGTCTGCTTTGGTGGAAAGTGCCCTGGCCTGGGGGCTGGGAGACCTGGGTTCCTGCCTCAGCTCCACCCACTGACTTTTCATCCCCTGAGACTGACAGTCAGTTCCACCTGATGTGTGTCACCTGCCTGGAGGCTTTAGCACAAGTTCTGGAATCAGACAGGCTCTCCCACTCACCAGCTATGTGACTCTGGACAACCTACTTAATTAACCTTGCCAAACTGCGGTTTCCTCATCTGTACAATGGGGACAATCAGACTGACTAAATAGGGTTGTGGTACAGATTAAATGACAAATGTCAAGCACTTAGTTCATCATTCAACACATCATCAGTGGTTTCTGAGTTGCTGAGAAAGCTTCGGTAATAGCACTGTGTTTCTAGTTCCTGACATTTATAAATTTTCTGTGGTTACCAATAAACTCCCCTGGAGAGAGGCAGGGGTGGGGCCAAGTGTCCCCTGCCTGACACCTAGTGGAGGGAGCTCTGCGAGTGGTACTGGCGCAAGGTCAGAGGCAGTGGCCTGGTGTGCAGCTGGTGTTGGCTACTGAGCTTGTCCCTTCTTCCAAGTATGATGTGATTCTCAGGCACAAGCTCATGGTGCCTGAGCTTCCTTTTCCATGGAAACAGCCTCTCCTTCCCTGGAGACCCCACATGTGCAGTGCCGTGCTCAACTGACAAAGCCAACTGGCCCTTTCCCCTGGGGCTGCGCTCTAAGAGGTGGGGTCTTACCGGGGGGCCAGGGTGTCCAGGTGGGCCAGGCTGGCCGGGAAGACCTGAAAGACCCCTTTCTCCAGTGGCTCCCCGGTCTCCTTTTGGGCCCTAGAGAAAAGGAAGAAGGATGGTGAGAGGGCAGGGTTGAGACAAAAATGAACTCCACAAAGTCAGGGGCAGACATTGTGTGCCAGGGACCTGCCAACACCCAGGCCCCACAAGGGGAGCTACTGCTTCCTGAACTTGAAACAGCACCCTGGGATGGCCTCCAGCCCTCTCCAAAGGCCTTCACCACATGCCAGCTGGGGAGGTCTCTGGAGGCAAGAGAGGCTGACCAGGATGGGAGAGGGATGGGGACAAGCTGTTCTCTATCCCCCAGCTCCCCGTGAAAGGAGCCCGCAGCAGAGCAGGGCCAAATTCCTGGGAGGGAGGGATGGGGTGAGCCTGCCACTCACCACTGCAGAAATCCCAGCTGGGCCAGGCTGGCCTGGAGGCCCCGGTGGTCCCTAAAGAGAGACAAAGTCAGTGGGCTGAAAAGAATCTCTAGTAACAAGGCCCCTGGGAGGTGTGGAGGGATGACAGCAGGAACAAGCCCTAGACTTCATCCTAAATCCTCCTTCCCTTCGGGTTTTGCACTTGAGCTTCTGCCAGAAGATTTGTGCCAGAGCTGAGGCCTGGGGGCCCCTGATCTCATCGGACCCTCGTGCCTGCCGCTCATGTACTGGTATATCTGGGCTGTGCTGAGGGGATGATCTGGGAGCCAGAACCAAGTGCAGACGGCAAAGGCCTGAGGGGCTGGGGCATCTTCCAAGCCCCCTACCTTCCTTCTGTACTATGGGAAGAGCAAAGAGCAGAGGCTGGGGGTCGGCGAAGCAGGGCGCGAGGGACAGGGGCTCGACGCCAACCGCAGGCCTCCCTGGTCTCCTGCAGGCCCCCTACCACGGGGACGATGAGACTCGAACACGCAGGAGAGCTCCCGCCCTGCCTGGGCTGGCTCTTGTCCAAATGCCCTCCCCCATCTCCCCGTATCTTCAGTTCAGGCACAGCTCTAATGTGGCCTCCCTGAACAGAGCTGCACGGAGCTACCCAGGGCTCCCAGCGTGCACAAGTCTCTCTCAGAGCACACTCCCTGCACACTCCCAGATGGAACATTCTGGAGGCATGGTCTCTGTTCTACTCTTCTGAAGTCTCCTGGACAGAAATGTCCAGCATGAGGACTGGCACACAGTAGGGGGCTGGGCTGGATGAACAGAGGTAAGAAGAGGAGCCCTGCACCCTCCTTGTCCCTAGCCCCTGGATGAGTCTCTAGTGGGGACACGATGCAGAGTGTGACTCCTCCTTCCCTCTGTAGCATGGTGGGGGTCTGAGCTAGGCCTGCAGTCCCCAATCAGAGGCCTCTGGACCCCTTGAGATCTCTAAAAATAGTGATGAAGACCCGAGAGTTCCATTCCTTGGTCGTGAACTATTTTTAACCTTTCCAAGAGCCTGTGGCTATACCGCCAGCCACAGTAGGGCGGCAATGAAATGCCGGTGTATTTATTTGCTTTTCTCTGGAACCCCACCAGCTTGGTGTCCTCACACTGATCAAAGGCACCCATTGGCAGTTGCCTATGTCGCTGATGAGTATAGTAGATGGAAAATCCATTACGACTTAATAAATATCCTCTCCAAGTCATCCTATCTCAGTAAATAGACCACCCACTTACCCAGCTACCCAACACAGAAGTCACCCTTGATTGCTCTCTTTCCACTCCTCCCCACATCTCTACCCCACGCAGGTCATTAGCAAGTCCTCTGCCTCTCAACACATACCAGATCTGTGCACTGCTACCCCGCCCCACCCTCTGCCCACCTCCATTCACCCTCCACCCCCTGCCCCCATGCCATCTGCATCATGTCCTCTCCAAAGTAGGCAGCTTTCCAGTGCCCGCTGCCATCCTCCTTGAACTCCACTCCAGCCAAGCTGATCTTGGGCTCCCCAAATATACCAAGCCCCTCCCTGTCTCAGGCTCTTTGCATCATCTGCTCTCCTCCCCGCCCCACCCCTGACCTGGATGCTCTTCCCCAAGACTGCTGGACAACTGGATCCTTCTTGTGAACGATTCCTCTCAAGTCACCTCTAGTCCCTCCCTGTGACACCACATCACTTCCACATTAGTTTGTTTGTTGTGCCTGCACAGAAGCTCTGGGATCAGGGGACCATGTCCATCCTCCTCACCGCCTTAGTCCTCAGCTTGGAACCACATCGGGCATGGAGCAGGTGTTCAATGATTATTTGTTGAGTAGCTGAATGATCTTTGTTTGATAAGTAAATTCGAATGTACCCAGAAAATAAGAAAATGGCAAAAATCCTAGGAACCATTGGGCTGGGTGAGCCCAGAGCCCATTATAGCTCCACGCAGTTAGGGGCTGGTCCC